>JAPXFQ010002598.1:1800000-1981905 GCA_028564705.1 Apricaphanius iberus
TACCTCATAACAACAGTTGAAGGCCTTGCTCCAATATATATTGTAGCTGCACAATACTTGTTATGACTTCCCCCCCAAGGTTATGAAAACACTTCTTGCTGTAGATGGGGAGAAGTAGGTAGACGGCCCCCCGAGGACTTCTAACGAAATCTTAAGCCTAGTTTGTGCTTCTGCGTTTTGACGGAGACTGATTGACGCAGCGCCATTATCCGTCAACGGCGGTTTCCCTCTAAACAACACCACTGTACGCCTACTTAAGCCTATCGGTTGTAGGCATAGATTATAGGGCAGGGGCTGGTCTTGGGTTTTCAATCAATCAAATAGATGTAGCAGTCACTCCACGTGCTAATGTTAGGATCTTTGTTGACATCTTTGTGCGCATGCGCGAGTGGTTGGGTCGCAGAAAGCAATCAAAATTTACGGCGGCTACAGAAACGCAACGAACACTTCCAGCAGGCAAAATCTCCGATATAACCACGTTAACATTTGAAAACTGTGAGAACTTTAGAGAGAAGATTAAAATCGCAATTGACGGCAAAACACAAGTTATTTAAAGCGCCTTTTTTAGATATTTGAAAGACGTTAGTTCGATTCACGGGCGTCATGGGCATAAATCACTATTCCTAAAGCGAACCCTTCACACATAAAAAGCGAAAACAATATAACGCAGAGGAGTTTAAAATACGCAAACCTCACGTTTGTTTAAATAAACTTTCTCTAAATTGCTATGGAACGCCAAAGTGTTCAAAATTTAATAAATAAAGAAAACATTATGAAGTAAATATCAGCATGAATTAATATTAAGTAAATATTTAATGTGACAATGAAATGGTCAAAAAGGGAATTTTGTTAAAATGCAATGCCCAATATTTATATAATTTGATTTTAGAATATTAGTATTTTATATATATTTAATTATTTATTCCACTGCCATTTTTTCATACTATAATTTAATTTGAGTTTTTTTTAATTTAATATAATCAGTTTTATTTAAAAATCCCTTCCTTGTTTTTGTTTTTTACAAAGTTAGCTTTTATTTCATAATGTTTTTTTTATAATGGTGTATTTATTTCAAAATGCCATTCAACATAATGTCTTAGCCAGCCAATCAGAATTAGCTGTTGGGACCTGGATGCTGATTGGTTGGTGACAACCAACCAGGGCTTCCTCTCGCGTCTCCTCCTAGTTGTGCTGGACAAAACAAAAAGATAACAGCAGAACTCCAGTGCTACTGTCAGACAGCTGAGAGCTGAAGCTGGGATCATTTCATATTATATCATCCACACGAATCAGGATGGGTCTCTGAAACGGTTCATGATAAGTTATTCCTCTCAATATGACCTGTTAGAGCAACCAGAGCTGAACAAAGTTCCTGCAGCTCCGACACTTTACTTAGCATGCTGCTAGCTACTCACAGAGCCACAACAACGGCTATCTAGGAAGACTTACGTTAGTTCCAGCCAATCAGCGTCCAGGTCTAAACCGCTGATTCTGATTGGCTGACGGACGACGTCGCTTTTTAGATAGGTTTTTGACATAAATACCATTATAAAAACCTCATTATGAAATAAAACCTGACTTTGAGAAAAAGAGAGATTGGAATAAAAACTGATGGAATTAAATAAAAATGTCTTGCAATAATTTATATTATTATGAAGTAAATTGCAGTGAATATTTAATGAAATATATATATATATATATATTATACAAATGTATAATCTAAAAAAGAAATTATGAAAAATATTTTAAAAAATGGGCGTTGCATTTGAAATGATTTCAGTTTTTAATAATTTCATTGTCACATTATATTTTTATTCAATATTTATTCATGCTGATATTTATTTCATAATGTTGTATTTATTTATTTAATTTTGAACACTTTGGCGTAACATAAATTACAAATACGTGATAATTTAAAAAATAAATGGTGCATATTTTTCAGAAAAATGAATGTCTCCTTGTTCATGCCCTTTAGTTAATGGTTAGGCTAGTAATTTATACCTACTTACTTTTGAGTATTATAATTGCCACCTACTGACCTGGTTCGGTACGACTGCAGTATCCGTAGTATGTTTGCCATACAAGAAATACCTGTGCAGGTAAGTGACTAGCTAAAAGCAGGGACGTATTCCTGAACAGGTCCACCAGGCCCAGGGTCCAAAGAGCTCTGCTGCTCTACACATATATGCTTCTGTAATATAGGCTTGTATTGGGTTTGTTCATCTCATGTCTGAATAATGTCCATTTATATCCACAAAAGTCATCAGAATCTTTATTGCAATGGGTTATTTATCAAAATGTTCTCCCAGGGGAGCACACTTCTGGATCTCGCTTAAAGTTACGGGCATATATCTTGGCTTAGGGGCCTCCTGGGGGAAAAAAAGTTCAGGCTCAGGATTTATTTTTACTATCATCCCCTGGATCTGATTGGTCAGTTTCAGTAACAGCCACGGATCGCATTACCAGAATAGTGCTCTATAGTCGCTGTAAGCAGTAGTTATTGCAGCGTTTGGCCACTACATGCTTTATATCAAAAGGATAACTTATCTAATCTGTTCCTTTGGTTATTTTGAACACAAGGTGGTGTAGGAAAACAACAAAAAACGGTTGCTGTGTTTGTTTCCATGTGTTTTTAGAGAATTATATGAGCTGCACTTCTAGTAAAAAGCTTTACAGCTTAATCAAAACGTACTTTCTGTCGTTCATTGCTCCTTGGGGAAGAAATGCGTTCACGAGCCTAGAAAAAGACGAACGTTGCTGTGTAGGCAGAGACGCCATGAAAACTTAGCACCCCCTGTTGTCCTGGTCGAGCAATGCTGAAAAAAACAATAGCGATTGGAGAGAAAAAGCGGAGTACTATAAACAGAAAGCGTCTCTGTCAATATGTCTGTGTCTGAGTGCAAATTTGCAGTCGGAGAAGCATAAACTGGGCTTTAGCGCGCCATATTACCCATATGCATTTACCAGGGCTGGGCGATATGGTTTAAAAATTAACTGTCAAGGTTTTTGTATTCCAAATCCAATTTTAATATATTTTATTTTTCTACCATTGTTTTCGTAAAGAAATTGCTTTCATTTCAACAACCCGTAAGGTATCTTTCCAGATACATGTACCAGATGGTAGGTGCAGGGTAGATTTACATTACTTTGAGCTACAGAAGTCCAAGCAGTGCATTAGTTAAAAAAAATCTTTAGTTAAAAAAAAAATCTTCAAAAACAGAACATTTGATTAATCTCTTTTAACGATTAATTGCCCAGCCCTAGCATTTACCAATAATTATTTAATCAATCAATAGAAATAAATAGAAAATATTTTCCTGTATATATCTGATAAAATATCAGTGCAGCAATATATCGTGATATTTTATGTCACGACATTGTATCAATATTTAAAAGAAAAATATTGATTTAAAACAAAGTTAAGAATTTGAATTGAACCATTGATGATGACGGTAATTCATGCAGTAAAATGAAAACTGTGACCGCTAGTTGGTGGCTTTTTTCACCTTGTTCGTTCTAGTGGATCAACTAGATCTAGTTATAAAACTGGATGTGTTATTGATGAAACAGGGTTAGTGTTTAGAACGCTTTAAAAGTTTTTCTGCAGTTTTGAAAATCACAATATATATATATATATATATTCTTCTTAATGGTATTGCAATATATCGTATCGTCCCCTTTGTATCATGATACATGTCGTGTTGCCAGATTCTTGCCGGTAACAGATATCATGCAGCTCTAATGAGGAGTTACATAGCCTGGAAGATGCATGTAGATTTTATATGTTAGACCTCAGCGAGGATGCATAATATATATTTTTTCCCTTTAAAAAAATGATCCCTTTCTTCCTCAGGTACGGTGGTGGCCCTCCTCGTTTTGGTGGAGGAGGTGGAGGAGGCAACAGGGGAGGACCTCCTCCCGGAAAGTTTGGGAACCCCGGAGAAAGACTGAGGAAGAAACACTGGAACCTTGACGAGCTTCCCAAGTTTCAAAAGAACTTCTACCAGGAACACCCGGATGTCACACACAGACCTCTAGTGAGAATTATTTGTGTATCTGTAAATATAAGATAATTTTGTAGAGGTTGGGTGGAAAAATAATTTCACAGTTCTCGATGTTCAATCTGGTTTCATTTTTCTTTTCCAATTTCAGCAGGAGGTTGAACAGTATCGTAGAAGCAAAGAAATGACAGTCAAAGGCAGAGATCTCCCCAAGCCAATTGTTAAATTCCACGAAGCCGCATTTCCAAGTGAGCCAAAACGCATCCCGTTGTCTATATTCAAACCTTCTGCCCTCCTGTCTGCTGTTAAACTCTTAATGTCCCATTTCCTCAGGCTACGTCATGGATGTTATCGTTAAGCAGAACTTCACCGAACCAACTCCAATCCAGTCCCAGGGCTGGCCAGTAGCTCTCAGTGGGAAAGACATGGTGGGCATCGCTCAGACGGGCTCTGGGAAAACCATTGCAGTAAGCGATCCCCTCTTATTTTCTTAAAAGTGCCGGTTAAAGTTGAACTGGAAGCTGACAAGCCTCTTCTTTCAGTACCTGCTGCCGGCAATCGTTCACATCCAACATCAGCCGTTTTTGGAGCACGGAGATGGACCTATTGTAAGTGAGCTGTAATCCCGTGGTCTTCTTTATCTTACTTTAAGATGTAAGCTAAAGGTGAATGGTAGCTGTGTGGGACTAAACCGAGAGATACAATGGTTGAATAGCTGATGTGGTTTCCGCAGTGCTTGGTTCTGGCGCCGACCCGTGAGCTGGCTCAGCAGGTGCAACAAGTGGCCGCCGAATACGGCCGGGCTTCCCGTCTCAAGACTACTTGCATCTACGGCGGCGCACCAAAAGGACCACAAATCAGAGACCTTGAGCGGGGTAGGTGTGCTTGGTTGGTGTCTCGCTGCAGCTACTCTATTTCTACAACTTCTTTCTTTGTTTTTACTTATTGCTGTGATCGTTTCTGTTGAAGGAGTGGAGATTTGCATTGCTACCCCAGGAAGACTCATCGATTTCCTGGAGTGTGGTAAAACGAATTTGCGTCGTTGCACCTACCTCGTGTTGGATGAAGCGGACCGCATGCTGGACATGGGCTTTGAGCCTCAGATCCGCAAAATAGTGGAACAAATTCGGGTGAGTAGTTGACCAACCAGATGGCTACCTTTTCCCCCTATTTATTTGCGAGTAGAGTTGACGATTTCTCTGTTTTATCAGCCTGACCGTCAGACTCTGATGTGGAGCGCCACCTGGCCTAAAGAAGTTCGTCAGCTGGCTGAGGACTTCCTGAAGGAGTACGTCCAGATCAACATCGGTGCTTTGCAACTCAGCGCCAATCACAACATCCTGCAGATAGTTGACGTCTGCAATGACATGGAGAAGGAGGACAAGTGAGTATTCCAACTTTAGACGCTTTTCCACCAATTACATAGAGCCACGTCATCAAACGCTTCTCATTCATCTATTGTTTGATCATCTTTGGTTTTTCTTTTGACTATTCAGCGTTCACTATATTTTGTCCTAGTATCCCAGCAATCTCTTATGTCAGAACCATAGTTTATTGAACAACTGGTGGTGATTTTGAGTGCTTCACAACCGCCATCGGTTGATCTCTCAGGGTGTTGCTGGAGAATAGGGACAAATAATACAAGAACAGCTTTTAGAGCCTGATCTAGTAACGCCACCTGATCAGCGTCAGTCATTCTGACTCTTATCTGCAGTTTTAATGCAGTAGTGCTTTTTTTATTTTTATTGTTTGTGGTTTTTACTAGACCAATCATAAATGAAACAAAACTCCAGACTTTTAAACATGCCGTTGATTGGATTAATTGGCTGGTACTTCAACCAGCGCGCCTCTAGGTTACCGAAGAAGGCATTTCTTTCCTCTGGCCCTGCTGCGCATTGGGGCTGGGATCGCTCCAGTTTTCGGCGCCATTGCCGGGTTTTGTCTAGTTGGAATACTTAATAAGAGCTTGAACCGGTCAAGCAGGAACAGGTATACCAACAAAGGGTTCTAAAGCAAACTGGTTATAGCTCCTCCCATAATATTTCTCTTAAACAGCTCCTGCAGTTATTGTTACTGTGGATTAAGTCAGGTAAAAAGTCGGCTGACTTGAAGCCTGAACTTGATTCCATTTGTGCTGTGCTGTTTTAAGGCTGATCCGTTTGTTGGAGGAGATCATGAGCGAAAAGGAGAACAAGACCATTATCTTTGTTGAGACCAAAAGACGCTGTGATGAAATCACCAGGAGAATGAGAAGAGATGGGTAAGGATTCCCCGGCCCTGTATTTTTAGTATCTATGTCAGAGTCATTTTTACACTTGGACAGCCCAGGTAAAAAGGTTTCTATGTGCTCTGTGACTGGTGTAGGTGGCCAGCCATGGGAATCCATGGAGACAAGAGCCAGCAAGAGAGGGACTGGGTGCTTAATGGTAAGGCTGCGTTCATGTTAAAGCCTTGAAAAAAACAAATAGTCGTCTGTTCTCAAATTAAAGCCGTTGCTGTGTTTTACAGAGTTCAGATTTGGCAAAGCTCCGATTCTAATTGCTACAGATGTGGCCTCCCGCGGTTTGGGTCAGTATGCTGTTGAGTTGCACCTCCTTATCAGTGTTTTTCCTCATTTTAAAGAAAGTTTTTTGCTTTCTTTAACTTCTCTATGCATTTTCTTGAGTTTTTCCTCACCTTAAGGTGGAGTCTTTGTGGCAGGCGCTAGGCATGACAGTCCCAGGCCTCGAGAGGGAGAAGGAGGACATATTGGAATTGCTCCACTGGCTTGCCACCCAGTGGACCTAGAGAGGTGAAAGCTCTTGTGTGCCAGTGATCTTCAAAAGGCTACGTGGCTAAGCCTTTGTCTCTTATATTATGTTGAGATACACACACATCTGTTCTCTGTCCATGGATTTCACCCAACAAGTATCCATCCAGCTGGTTCCAACTCAAACATACAAAAAAAACAACATACATGTATGCTCGATGCTGTGACATGGGCCTTGCATGCTGTGTAAGAGGTTGCAGTCGACTCAAGTCCCTCGTTTGAGATTTGGAACAAACGTTATTGTCTCCAGGTAGCCTTGGTATTGGCTCGTCGAAATTTGGCGGCCGGTTTGTTCCTCGTGCTGGATTTCGTGAAATGGAGAGAGCAGTTTTGTAAAATAAAAAATTTCCCCCGTCTTTGCAAATGGAGACCTGGCACATGCGTTCAGGGACTAGTGGGGGGTGGGGGCATCTAAACAGAAGAGAATGAGACAGCTGAAACCAAAGTTCCTCCCTCGCCTGCGTTTTATAGTCATGTCGAGACCTGCCAACGAGAGACATTTTCTCAAGTGAACACTGGCTTCTTCGAAGATCTTGCCTTGATGAAACTGATAGGGGTGGGGCAGGGGCAATACGTATCCATGCACTTAGCAGAGTCCCGCAAGGTTCAATTCTGGGACTCGTTTTCTTTTTGGTTTGGAAGGGCTCCCTTTCTTAATTGGTGCGTACTCTAGTTTGTCTTGGCAAGACGTGCAGTGCGGCCGTAAATATCCAGGTTCTTTTGAGCGTGTACTGGGAATAAACCCGAGCCTGCAAAAATGCGCCACTCAGTGGTCCAATATTGGCACACGAGGAGGTCCCAGTGCATGTGGTTGGCCTTAACTGCATAGAAGCTCCTGGATGTCACTTGACAATATGTGGGGGATTTCTCTGCATTGGGAAAGGACTAGTGAATGCATACTCCTTTAATGGTAAGATTTAAATCTTTTTCTCCCTTGGTAGTAAAGGGAGAATGTCTTTTGACTCTTCGGATTAGGGTAAGCATTAGGAGTGTGCATCGTTTCTCTCTTCCCACAGTAGTATTCCCATGGAATAGATGTGTACACACTCGTCTGTTGCCTCTAACGCAATGTTTTATCCTCCACAGCTAAATAACCACTTCTCTCCCCTCAGCGTTCACAAGTTGCTAACTTTTTCCCCTCTGATCTGGCTGTTGTGGTGTGCAAAATCCTGTGGCCTCCTGTGTATTGTTTTGCCACACTGCAACACTTTCACAGATGTGGAGGATGTGAAATTTGTCATCAATTATGACTACCCTAACTCCTCCGAGGACTATATCCACCGCATTGGCCGCACGGCCCGCAGTCAAAAAACGGGCACGGCCTACACCTTCTTCACCCCCAACAACATGAAACAGGCCAGTGACCTGATCTCTGTGCTGCGCGAGGCTAACCAGGCCATCAATCCCAAGCTGATCCAGATGGCAGAGGACAGAGGAGGTAACGCAGCATAGATTCAACTATCCTTGTATGTGAATATGGTCAGTTTATCAATCAAAACTGGGTGTTAGGGCTGGGTGATGAATCGATTTGATCCATTAATCGAATGTTCTGCATATGTGGCTTTAATTTTGGAAAATCGAGATGTTACTTTTTTCTTTTTTTTTACGAATTCAATACTTGGATTTTAGATTGACATCAACCTTCCCATTTCTTATCATCTTGCTTTATAAGGATACTTTACAGCTTGTTTTTAGTTGGACTTTGAATTCAGATCAGCTCTGGGATTTTTGAAATGAGTTTTTGACAATATGTTTTTGTCACTTGCAGTTTCTTTTAAGAAAAAAGAAGAAAATCTGATTTAAAGGGCCTATATCATGCTATTTTACAGCTTTCAACTTCTGGGATAGACGTGTATATATATATAATAAAATGTTACCGTTGGTGTTACATAGTATTGTCCTGAAATTGAACTAGTATCGTGTACCATGCGGTGAAACGGTTCGTTTCTTTATAACCCTCCTGCACCGCTACGCTATGCTGCACAGCCAGGAGAAGATCACACTGACACAAACAGTGCTGAGCTTTGTCTCAAACCGTATTCTTACAAAGAATTTGAAAATCAGACGGTTGGTTTATTTTGTTGTAAAAAACGGAGTCAATAAAGCCTATCTCAGTTGCTAAATCGCCAGGCTATAGGCAGAGCCCAAACCAACATAGCTGCATCCAGTAAGCAAATTTTCCCAGCCCAGTATATAAAAAAGCCGTGGGTGTTGTTTGCACCCATTTACTGAACATTCTGAGATGCTACAGATCAATTGATTAACCACACAGCGCTGTTATAAGATCACATAAGCAGCTTGATAAATGGCTAACGCGCATTAGCATGTAGCCACTTACTTCACCGTCCATCAGGCGTCTTTGTTCTTTGATCCAGCTGCTGTTCTTTAGGAATGTAGAATAAAATCCTGTAATACATGCAGCCAAACAGGCGTTTTCACAGAGAAAGCAAAAAATCCGCTCTGTATGCAGGGGCATTGCAGACACCTCAACACCCCCTTGTTTTCAACCAGCGATGTCACTAGTTGAACACTCAGTCGTTTTCTAGGAAAGGGAGGGGTAGCTGCTCCAAAAAATTTGCTTTTGCATGATATAGGCCCTTAAAACCTCAGATGAGAAGCGGAAAAGGAATGTAACCACGCATTGAGTTTGTCCACATCGGCTCACGTAGAAGGAAACGCGGCGTTCAATATGTCGGCCCCCATACAATAGTCCCCGCGCCTACGTATTTTAGACCCGGTTTTAATGTTTATGCGGCATATTGTCATTTACAAACACACATGCAGCTGCACATCAATGCATAGTTTGGTTGATTAGGAAGAACTTATGTGTTGGGGTTTAATTATAAACAGGGTGGTGTTCTGTGCATGTGTTTTTAGTTAATTCTAGGAATTAATCTACCTCGGTTGGTGCGTTAATTTTGACAGCCCTTACTTTTAGCAGTTTTGGGTTTTTTTTTCGAAAGATCGCAGTGTTTACCTTTTCTGGTGATAATGGGGGAATCACTCTTGGCTGATGGCATGTTCAGAATCCAGTGATTGACATCTCCGGCAAAAAAAAAAAAAAAAGAACTGAAATAAGGCGCAGAAATGTGCTCTGCTTTTTGGTCTGTTTCCTCGATAATCACTACCCATCTTTGGGTTTTGCTAGTGTGATTGAAGCAAAGGATGTTTAATGGCAGACTCTCAGGTCATCTGTATTCATCAATGTCTTTCGTTTAGCTGTGAACCTTAATAGAAAATTAACAAATGCACATCACTTTATAGATCGACTAACAAAATTTACAATTTGCTTTTGATAACTGAAATAATCCACAAGTAGACAGGAATTGTGTAGTGATTTTTTTTTATTTTCTCAAGTTGAAGACCCAATTGCCCTCCTCAGGGCGTTGGTATCCATGTCACACGCCTAAGCATCCATTCTTCTCCCTTGTTTTGTCCTTTCCTGATGCAGGTCGTGGAAGGGGGGGAAGAGGTGGCTACGATCGTCGCGATAGGTACTCAGGCGGCGGCAGAAGTAATTACGGCGGCTACAGGGACAACGATAGAGGGTTCGGCAATGGGCCGAAGACCGCCTTTGGGGGAAACAAAGCCCAAAACAGTGGGAATTACGGAGGCGGCAATGGCAGTTCTGCTGGTAACTATGGCAACAGCAATTACAACAACAGTAATGGACAGGGTAACTTTAGTGCACCACAGAACCAAGGTGGCTTCGGTAACCAGAACTTCCAAGGGCCGCCTCAGTTTGGCGGCATGCAGAGGGCCACGCAGAACGGCGCGAATCACCCGCCGTTCCCCTTCAACTCTCAGCCGCCACCACAGAACCAGCAGCCGCCGCCTCCGATGGTGCCCTACGCCATGCCGCCACAATTCCCTCAGTAAATAATTGTTTGTGTACGTTACAAAACCAACTCGACTTTTGCTCAGTCTTGAAACTTTACCGTACAATTCTCATATTATTCTTTGTAATGTTTTAACGTTGTTTTGCTTACAGCATGGTTGGAATTATTCAGTAAAACCCAGAAGAGTAAATGGGATCGTAGCCTCCCATAGTGTAAACATGATTGCTGCACTTTTCCTGGACTGTTTATTTTTATTTTTATTTGTTTTTATTACATTCCTCAGTAATTTATTTTTACTAGGTAATCACGTGCTTTCACTTTCAGTTTAAAGTGATGTTATGAAAAATTGTATCAAAAGGCGCGTATAGCACCTTTTAAATAAAAATTTGAAAACCCAAACTTGTCTGGTTTGTTTACATTGGGGAGATGAGTGTGTTCGTGTATTCTTCGATTCTCAATCTTTTTGTGTCGAACTCCTTAGTATATCCCAGAATGTTTTTTACATGGCTTCATGATAAAAATATACTTTTTTTTCCCTATAAAGAATGTAATAAAAAATACAATAACTGCAAATGTAACCCAAATTCTTTCAAGAAAACGAAATGAGACAATCCAGTAAGGATAACGGAACAATCCTGACTTGTTCGTATGGTTGTTGCAGAAGGGAAAAAGAAAAGTTAATTGCACCTCTAAGGGGGAAGGAAGTGAAACAATTGTGACTGATCCTGTGTGTGTTATGCAAGCGATGGATGGGAGAAGAAACTTAATGAGACAATTCAAACTTATTGTCATTGCACATGTCACAAGTGCAACAAAATCCGTAGGGCCGCCGGACACTGGTGCCAGAGGCAATGGGTCAAGTGTCTTGACCAAGGACACGATTGGCCGGGGTCGAATCGACAACCCTGTTGTTGATTTGTAAAAATGCGCATTGTGAACAGCGATTGAATTACATTTGCCTGAAATGTAAACTTGTAATAAAAAAAAATCCATTATTTTCCGTTTGATATTTGCACTGAAAAGTACTCTCACAAAAGTCCTAAAAGTAGGTTACTGTGGTTAAATTAAGTTTTGGGGCAGATAATGCCTTTTTACAGGCGGCAAATCTCCTACCCCATTGTCTCCCATTATATGAATGTAAGCTTATCACAAATGGATATAACTCCTTCTGAAGGACTTAAAGTGGCTACAACATTGTGAGTAAATAAGTTTAATATTTGCTCAAATTTGATCAAAGTTGAAAAAAGGACTTTCCCTTTAATTGTAATTTTTTTTTTATTGTAGCCTAGGCTACTTGGTTTCCATGACGATGGCTGTTGTATCAAACTTAAAACTAAAACCAATCTGGCATTTGCGGAGTAGAAAATATGTTCGAAGTAGCCTAAATTTGTCATTGAACTGTTTCACTTTGTAAGTAGACACGGTAGACTATATTACATTATTAGAACAGAAAGGGTAGTTTAAATCTTGATAGTCATTTCTAATTGGTTCGCCAAAAAATTGGGTGAATTGTTGCAAATATTTTTCTGTATCAGGTTACTACCAACTGTGTGATTAACGAGTTGCTTAGTAACGCGTTTTCTCTTCTATCACGTCATAACCCGGATGTTAATGATCAAGTTCCGGATCCTGAAAGCATGCCGCACGTATCTGAATAGATTTTTTTTTGTGTCATTTCTGTAGTTTTTGCTTAGTTTTTTTTTATTTTATTTTTTTGGGGTAGATTACCACCTTTTTCCAAATGTTGTTGCTGCATGTGTACCGGGACATCGGTGTCGTTAAAAACCTCCGGACGTTTAGCCGTAAATGTTGCAGGTTGTGACGCGACTCAGCTCAACTGCCTCAGATTTGCTTTCGTGTTTTTTTTTCTATCCCCAATTTTTTCCTTCAGATCGATTTAGAAGTTAGTTACAACAGGATCTGGGAGTGATTGGAGCCCACAATCAAACAAAAAACATGACCTCATTAGAATATATTACTTGTTTAGCTTGATATTTTGACCTCTTCCACCTTTAACATGTTGCTTCGGAGCGTCAGACGCTGCGTCCTGTCGCAGCGGGCATCTCCTGTGAAGCGCATGCGGTGCACCAGAGGACTCTGTAGCCCGGCATCGTCTGATGGTTCGGACCGGGTCCGGACGCTGCTGCAGCTCTGCGCGGACAGACACTACATATCTCCCGGGGAAAGCAACGCAGAGCTGTTCCGGAGAGGCTGGAGCTGCAGCTACGGACCGCTGGGTGTGGAGCTGAGGAGAAACCTGCTGCAGCAGTGGTGGCACTCGGTGACCGGGTCCAGGGAGTGGGTGTTGGGGGTAAATACCGTGAGCAGCAGCTTGGAGGGGGCAGCCGGGGTGGCCCGGGTTGTTGAGTCTGAACGCTTCCAACAGATACTCGGTCAGTCTGATTTGAGCAGAGAGCAGCTCATCCAGAAGCTGAACCGGCTGCTGCTCACCTCTCCATCTGTGAGGACGGGTTTACTTCAAGGTAGAAGCAGCACATCCCCCATCCAAACCTTATTGTGTCTTTTGCAAATTTGGAAATGTGGAGTTGTGGTTTCAGTCAGTGACTCATGGTTTGTTCACAGGTGCCTTGGAGCAATTTGTGCCCACTCTGGAGATGTTGAATAAAAGACTCCCATTTGGCCTAGCTGAGACGGGTCTATGTTTCCAGCCTTCAAGTGGCTCTGGTTGGTGAGGCTTCAGATTCCATCTCTATTATTTGTCTGCAGACTTAAAATGGACGGAAAAAAATCTTCATGGATTGGGTTCATTTTGCTAGTTTGCACATTTATTTCAGCTGTCTGCTGAGACCTTCACAGGGTGTAGGGGCCTAGAGGCATAAAATCAACAGATTATTTCGTTTCCAATTGCTCTTACTGCAGGTTGGCTTTGTTTACACTCAAAGGTCAAGGAAGAGGCCGAAGTATTTAAAGCACTTATTCCATTTATTGCTCATATTTAGGCCTGTCACAATAACATTTTTTATTAATTGTTTGATGAATTTAAATCAGGAACATTTTTCTAGGCGAGATAATTCCCATTTGCTTGTTTTCCTCACGTCTCCATCTTTCTACCAAAGAGTCTTCATAAAAAAAGGCCCATACGGTTTATACTTCTGTAGTGACAGAGGAAAATAGGAAGCCTTTTTTTGTTGTTGTTGGTTTGCTCTTTTTGTTTACAAAACTCCCAACTGGTCAGGTTCAATATAAAGCGTGTAGTGGCCAAACGCTGCATTAACTACTGATAATAGCGACAATAGAGCACCGTTCAGGTGAAGCGATCTCTGATTGTTACTGAAACTGATCAATCAGATGCATGCGCTATCTGTCGACGGAAACGGATAGTTAAAAATTGGGGCTCTACTCGGTGGCGTCCTTGCGTAGGTGACGGAGAGCCTTTGGGTTGTCAGATAAAACTTGTTAATTCTGATATTGTATAAATAGTGCAAACTGCCCTCTTAATAACCCAGAATGAGTTAGACTCTGAGGGATTTGGGTACATCAGTTAGAACATTTTTAACATCCAGTTCCAGAGTGGAGAATCTCGGTGGGTAGTTTATTTGTTTTATTAGAAAGGCTGTGGATAATGAACAGCGTTCTTACATACACTCACCCACCACTGTAGCCTTGTTTGGTGGCTTATTAGCATGTAGGGAATCAGGGATCAGATAGCAGATTCTCAATGTATTTATGCAGACAAACAAGTTGAAGACGACTTGGTGAAACAAAGCTTGTGCTTTTGTTTGTTGTGCATTTTTTACGGGTGACAAACACACACAAAAAATAAGAAATCAGAAAATAGACTAACTCTTTTTCTCACCACCAGAGGTGGATGTAAAAGTAGTGTGGTTGTTGGTGCCAAGAAAACTGATCTCAAACTTTCAGAAAGTCCTGGTCCATTGGGAATTTCATGCACAAACGTCACTCGGGTTGACAGAGAACTGTCCGCAAAAGCTGGTGCTCTGCAGTGTTGATTTCAGAGGGGAACAGACAAAACCGGTTCATGGTTATATAAAGGCAACAGTAGTTTAGATGACCTTTTATTACATCCATGTTATCCAGGATATCATCTATGAACGTCGAACCCTGAAGCACCGTGGCCACCACAGAAGACCACACCAGGTGCCACATCTGTCAGCTTAGAAGAGGAAACTGAAGTAATTGTTTGCACAATCTCGCCAAAAATGGATGGTGCTCGGTTGGATGAGGTCCAGAATTTAGTGTAGACGACGTCAACGACACAGAGCGAGCGCAATGTAGTGAATAAAGTGAGGGTTGAGAGAGCTGGCTATTTCTTCAGGTGTGTTAAAACGGAGTCCGTATCGGTTTTAATTCAGTCATCAGCCGTCGTGGATCTGGCGTAAAATCGATTGTCTTCTGATTGTGGCACATGGTGTGGCTGTCACAGTGCAACAAATGCTTGCGTGATGGAGAGATTTAAAAATGTCTGTAGTCACACTGTCCAGTTCTACTGACGTCTTTCCATTTCACCCCCCCAGCTTCGCTGAGGTCACCCAGACGTCTCTGGTTTGGTTTTGCTCTCCTCGCACCTCTGCCCAGTGGCTGGATCACTGGGCACGCCACAGGCTAAAGTGGTGGAGAAAGGTGAGTGTTGATAGACGTTCAAATAAAAGAGACAAAAAAAACCCTTTAATATAATAACGAACTGGTGAACGAACATTTTTCATATATATATTGATATGAAGTTATAACCAATGACCAACTTAAATGATCATGATTAGGTGATTCATTTTTTTGCCACTATTAGCTGTTGGTTTCAGTCTCAGACTTCCTTATGTTACATTGTCTTTTTCGTTTTGTCGTTCCAATCTGTCCAGTTTGCCCTGTCTCCCTCTGACTTCAGCAGCGTTGAGGTGCCTGAGAATGAGCTGGAAGGGAAAGCTTCTCGTGGAGTGAAAATCCTGTACAAGTTTCCATGGGGCCTCGAATCCCTGGAGACACTGTGGTGCAGAGGAGACGCAGAACTGCTGCAGACATATAAAGGGATCCGGACCAGGCTGCAGGTCAGCCTGATTCTTCTGTGACAACCAATACAATTAGTTAACATAACTATGTAGATAATATTCAGCTTTACATTACAATGTCTTTGATCCCATCCAAACGTTAAGTAAATTCATTTAGCAGATCAAAGGATGGATGTCCCATAATTTTCTCCAGCTGAATAGAAACAAAACTGAAGTAATTATCTTTCAACCTAAAGAGGAGTCAGCACACAGCTTCAGTTTGTTGACATATGAGTGAACAGGTTCACAATGTTAGGAAATTGCTGCAGTACATAAAAAAAAACTAAGAAGCTTGCAATAAATAAAATAAAAATGGATAAGAAATACAACTCTAATGTAAATGAAACTTGTACGAATATATAAGTTGGAGAGGACTGGGTGGACTATAACCATGTTATTGAAGCACATAACCTGCAGGGTGTGCTAAAGAGACAGCAAAGTTAATAGTGATAAATAAATTGAAGATAGAATATATATATATAAATATATATATATATGAGATGCAAAAAACACAACACAGGGTCATGTGACAGACGTAGATTATTGTTCATGGCGAGAGGTTCTGGCCCGGAGCCTCCTGCCTAAGGGGAGAGGTCAAAAAGTCGGTGTCCAGGGTGTGAAGGGTCAGCTGTGATCGGACTAGGGATGGGCTAAATATTTATTTTTGTAATCAATGAATCTAGGGATTATTTTTTTGATGCATCAATTCATCTAATGATTAATTTCTCAATTCGATATGATTTTGATTCGATTGATTATTTACCCATTATTTGATTTGTATAGAAATTTGACATTTATTAATTTATGTATTTCCATAAATTCCATAATATTTCTTCATTTGAACACATTTTAATTGTAAAAAAAATAAAAGTTGTACTATTAGTACAATCTTATGATAGAGGTTGCATTTAACAAGAAGTTCAATGTTGTGCAAAGAAATCATATGAATAAAGAAGAGAAAACGCCCCCAAAAATACAAATAGACAAAATTTAACATTCACTTTATGCAAGTGCTCTTCATTCACAAAAATAATTTATTTTGCTGCATTTTCTCTTGTTTCTGACATAAGATTTGCAAAAGAGATGCGCTGCTCATTACAATAAAATGCCGCACATTTTTCTACTGTTTAGATGGAGAAGCATGAAGTAAAAAAAAAAGTATTCAAACAGGATGAGGCGTTATTAAACGTGACAATCAAGAGTTCGTTGTCAGTTTGCTTTTGCAAGTACTTAAACAATGTTGTATTAATGTCCACAACGCTACGTTTAGCGTGTAAGTAGTGTATTACCTTTGTTAACAAACATGTTTCCCGCGGCCAAATAACACTCTTTCACATTTTCGGCTTTTGCTCATAATCAGTCTGTGCGCATTCCGACTCCTTCTGCCAACACGGGTCACAAATAAACAACAAAACAGAACGCAGTAACATACACCAGAGAAATATTTAATGTCTTTCAGGTTACATTTTTATTTGTTAACCATTATCTGACCTGCTTCTTGTGTCTCAGAGTCGAGATGGTCGAAAGTCTGTTCCCCACGTTGTCTCTGTGAGCGGCAACATGGACCGCGGCGTGATGGCTTTCCTGTCCAACTCGCTCCAGCAGCTCATTAGGGAAGACGGCAAAAAGAGGCAGCAGCAGAGAAAGGTGATGCTGCTCCACATCTCATCTGATGCGTGCAGTTATCTTTTTTTTTTTTTTTGTCACTACCTGACTTCTTATTTACTGTTTCAGGTTTTAAAGCTGCATCCAGTGTTGGCTCCTGTCAAAGTGGCTTTAGACATTGGGAAGGGAGCCACGGTGGAACTGAGGCAGGTCAGTGTTCACAGTGTAATTCCCAGCACACATAAAGGGAAGAGTAATGGTTTGAACATGTCTTGTAGATCTGTGAGGGCCTTCTGCAGGAGTTCCTTGAAGCTAAGATCTCTGCATGGCCTGGATATCTTGAAACTTTGCCAACATCATTGGAGCATCTAAATGCCAAGTAAAATCCCCTTCTGCCTTTCAGAAATGAATCAGAATAATTAAAATTTTGTTGTTTTTATGGATCCTCATGCGTGTTTCTCTGTCAACACTTAACAGATATGACGAGATGGGAGTTCTCTTCACTGTGGTGATCGGTGAAAACACGCTGGAGAGCGGCCTCCTGCAAGTGCGCAGCAGAGACACAACCATCAGAGAGACCATGCACATTTCAGAAATCAGGAGCTTTCTCTCCAAATATATTTCTGCTGCTGACAAATTCTGAAGATGTAAGAATCATCACAGACTTTACTGTCAGCAAAGTGTTGAGTCCCACAAGTTACTCTTTCACAACCAAACTGAGATGATTGTTTTTGGCTTTATGTTTCACGGTCATCAACTCTTCCGAAAGGGTTTAGAAACAATTTGGAAGTGAGATGTCAGTGGAGCCTGTGCTTAGTTTTCAGATGTTTTTTTTTCTCTCTCTCAATTTAAACAAAGAGAGACGGATCGATTTATTGCTCCTGCATGGAAACTTTGGGAACAGAAATATGTCATCCGTTTACTGATGATTCACAAGTTGGACCATCAATGAACAGATGACCAGTTAGTCAGAAAACATGCAAAGCAATTGTTTCCCTGGTGATAAAATGACGTTCTCTCAACATGGTCACGTCACAGAATGTTGTTTGACATGTTTTATGGTCACAATAAAAAAAACTTCACATCCAGTCAGCTTTGCTGTTTGTTCATATGATGTACATTCCTCTCCAAAAGTATTCCTACCACTTTAACTCGTCAATGACAAATTTCATGTACAAATTTCAGTGTATCTACTTTATTTAAGTAGGTCACAAAACTGAGACGGGAAATACTTTTCTATTGGTATTTAGTCGACTTTACTCGTCTAGTTTTGGAAAGCTGTTTTTTCATTCTGAATTTATTTTGTTTGTGTATTTTCTTTCATATTGGTCATCAAAATACAATAATGTGTGTATAGCTCTGTGTATACAACTGAGTATTAGGGTCATTGAAAACAAAACAAAATTGTTCTGGAGTAAATTTCAACCCCAAAAAACTCAGAAATTCTGAGATTAAAGTCATATTTTCCAGAGAGAAAAAAACTGCATATTTCAGATGTCAAAAAGTAGCTAATTTACGAGTAAAAACTCAGAATTTCTGCGAGTAATCGCAGAAATTCTCACAAAAGTTCTGAAATTACGAGATAAAAGACAGAAGTTCTTAGATTAATTTCAGATATTTTCTAGGAAAAAAACATAACTCTTTGATGTAGAGAAGTAGAAAATTTGTGAGAAAGACTAAAATTTCTATGATTAAAAGCATATTTTTTTATTTTGAAATTTCCCACTTTACAATGTCAGAAATATCTTAGTTTAGATATCGAAAATGTATGCCTTTAATCATAGAAGTTTAGTTTTCTACATCATAATTTTATGTTTTTCCTAGAAAATTTCTGAAATTAATCTCAAAATTTATATCTTTTAACTTGTAACTGTATGATTTTTGTGACCGAGAATTTCCGAGTTTTTTTTCCTGGAAAATATGTGCATTTAATCTCAGAAATTATGAGTTTTTACTCGGATTTTGCTACTTTTTCACATTAGATAATTTCCGAGTTTTTTGCGTGGAAATTTACTCCAAAATATTTTTATTTTGTTTACAATGGCCCTACTAATCCGTCGTACTATGTATGACTGTTGACCTATTTTAAAATACTATTTTATCCTGTAGTAATTTGTTGGACGGCTACTTTTACTTGAGTACAAAATCTGTCTTCGATAAGAAGCAACGTCCATCATCCAAATCTCGCGAGATTAACCCATTTCCCCACCCTCTGGTCTCATTGGTCTGCTGTCGGTGTGTGATTCAGATTAGCTGTTAGCCTGAAGAAATGGCCGCTGACAAGCAGCACGAAGGTAAACTTTGTCCTGCGGAAGAAAATAAAGAAAACTTACACGAAGGAGGACTGGGACTGGAAAGTATCCTTCACATGTTGACGTTTTTCCTCAGGAGCCGTTGATTTTAAGAGAGCGAAGCTGTTTCTAGTTTGTCAAAGCTAAGCTAACGTTAGCTTGGTTAGGCTACGTGTCGTTTGAATCACCGTGATCGAAATAAATAACGACAGTTTTTTTATTTCTAAACATTGCAGAAACTTTACTAATTTAGTTAAGCAGCAGGCATTTTGCCAGTATTCGAAACAAGACGTGTGACAGAAAACTAACATTAAGAGAATGAAGGATAAATGTACTATCTTTAAGGTTAATTCGCTCTGTCCTTTCTGACTTTTGGTTCATCAGGTGCCAACGCTGCACACAGATTCACACTACATAGAGTCACATTTGTGTACTGATATAAAGTTGTCTCTTAACACTGAATCTCAGTCCTCCAAATAATCAAGGAGTCCCAGCAGCAGCATGGCCTCAGGCATGGAGACTACCAAAGATACAGGTAAGCAATGTGGAGACGGACATTCTTCTGCTCAGGTTCCCTTTTAAAATGTCTTTATAAGTTTAGAAGACCCATTTTGGCACTGACCCATATCTGTGTCGAGCTAAATCGATTGGATTGTGATAATCGACTCTTAACTCTTGAGCATCAAACTGATTCTTGAAATTTGAGTTGATACCCAGCCTTAATGAAAAAATAAATTAAGTCTCAAGTAAGACCCAAATCTATGTCACACATTCTCTCAACATTAAACTTTATGTATGTCAAACTTTTAAAGGCAAATGTTAGTTCTTCAACAGAGTAAAAAAACAAGACAAAAATTTGTTAAATGCAGAGTTAAAAAGGTGCTTTTTTTTATCTTACCTTTAGAGGAAGCTGCTGACTTGGTGTTTGCATGGGGGACAGTCAGCAGCTCTTGATCGCAGGACTGAGGGCCTACACAGGTGTCTCCCCATGCAGCACTCCCATAGCCCAAACCAGGGCCCTCATTTATCAGGCGTTCTTATGCACAGATCTGTGCATAAGAATTGTTCTAGGCATTGTGTGGTAATTATCAATTTGCACCTGTGCGTACAAATGTTCCTAAATACAAGTAAGCTTCTAATTGTGCGTACATACAGCATCTAGTGTTGGAACAGGGGAACGCCAACACTGAAACAATTTTTACTTTGTCAGAATATTTCTCTGAGAGGTTTATCAAATCAGACTTTATTTATAAAGCGCTTTTTACACTATATAACTTCTCAAAATACTTCACAGATTAATGTTGGCTTCTGTCTGTCTTTTAGTAAAATAACTTTAAAAAAGTTATGGATGAATTTGCAATAAGCTTGTTAGAAATTTGCCAAGAAAGAAATACATCATTATGTATACAATATGATGGAGATTATGTCCCACCTCGTCCTGTTATTTATTTATTTTTTTGTCAAATCAAGTGTTTCAGCTTAATGGGATGTTGTTACACTTCTAAATAAAAGGTTTACAAAATACACAGTTGCCACAGTACAAACTGTACTGTGGCAACCAAATGGTCGCACTCATCGGTGAAGCAGGTTTGTCACTTTTTCCTTGCATACTGATGGCAACCGAAGCTGGCCAATTACACACGTGTCAAATATGACGATCTGAGCACCCCGCGTAGGAGATCTGACCAAGCTGTGTGGTGAGGGACATTTTAATGTATTCGGTTTGATATTGAACCCCCCCCCCCCCCCATTTCCAACAGGAACATTTCCCCTATCACGACCACATTTACTGCCTCTGTCACTTGTTCCCAAGCAGAGTTATTTATTTTAATGGTTCCCCCTGAGCTGATAGAACAAAATTACAATGTCCAGGACCAGTGCAAGTTATTTAATGCGTTCAGAGAAGTTAAAGATTACAGCAGAACAACAAATTATAGCATTCTTTACCACATTTCATTATGTATACTGCAGAAATATTACAGCTGCGTGATTGGGGTAGGTGAAGCAGAGAAAGCGCTGATTACAGAGGGCAAAAACTATCGTGGTTGAAATTAATTTGTGTTAAATGAAATTAAAAGTCTGTTAATCATGATTACTTTTTTCTTGCCCCACTAATGTTTCACCTGGATCTCAGTGTGTCTGATATTCCTTTATTCGCTTTGTTGGCCATTATTTGTGTGAACAACGTAATGATTTCATGCATGCGTCAGAAGACGTGGTGCGAAACCAAACATGGTTAATTCAGGACATTTCTCTATGCAAATGACTTTGAACGGCCACGGGCAACTGGGGTACGCAAATGTGGGATTTATCAACAGATGATTGCAGATAAACATGCGTACGAGTGGCCACCGCAAACGCCATAAATCGACTTTTGACTGTTCGTACGAATATTCTAAATTTCATTCGTGGGATAGAATATAAGACGGTTTCTATGAACCTTTGATAAAGGAGGGCCCTGGATCTTAAATTGCATCCCAATAAACCGGGAGCCGATGATGCTGCATTAGCAGTGGAGTCACATGACATTTTGAAGATCTATAATAATAAATCAGGCTCATTAATCAAATTTTTTGTTTATGAAGATTTTTTTTCTTTCGTTTTTGTAAACTTTCGGGTTAGATCCGGGACAATGTGATTGAAATAAAAGTTTTTGCAGAATTTTTTTTTTTTTTTTTTTTTCAATTGCAGTTTCCTTTTAAGAAAACACAGATAGCCATAAAATTGATCAAAATTGTACTTAGTATGACAAAAATCAGGAATTTTAATTTCAGTCCACATCATCCAGCCCTAAGATCTATTAAGAAACATTGCTACATCTTTTTTTACAGACAGCAACCAGTCTGTGGAGGTTGTGGCTAGAAAATGTTGAAGCATTTTGCAATAATCCAGGCGAGATGAAACAAAACCATGAATAATGATTTCCATCTCACGAGGAGACATGAAGGCTAGGTTTGAGAATGTAATGTAATGTTGTTTTAGGGTTAGGATTTGTACTCCCAAAGCCAATATACGCTGTTTACTATATGTAGTCACTTGATCTCCAAAAGGCTCAGCAGATGGAAAATAAAGTTAAAACAATGAAAGTGGTATAAAGTCTCCCTGCCTTAACTTCATTCAGTGAAGTAACTGAAGCTGGTAGAACAGTCAGAAAATTTGCTCAAGTTAGAATAGCGATACTTCATTGTACAAAGTATGATGTAGTAAATCTACTGTGTTTTGTATTTATTTTCAAAAAGTTACATAAATATAACTAGTTAATTAAATAGGAAATTAGTTTAAGTTCCTGGCACTTGCCAAATATACATTTGTATGTTTAAGAAAAAAATTCAACAGGAAAACCCTTTGAAAATAGGTTATATATTGTTGTTTTAAAGTCGATACTTATTCATCTGAATGTATTAGGGTGTTAATACCTTTGGTGTTTTTAGGGGCTACTGCTCTCGTCGGCTGCGTCGCCTCCGTAAGACTCTTGGCTTCAAGATGGGCAACAGACACAAGTTTGTTGGAAAGAAAGTCACTGTGGAAATCCTTTCTGACAGCAGGTTGGTAACAGACAGGTTCATGTGGAGTTGGGGTTTACTTCTGCACACACTACAGTGTATCCAGTCATAATCTGTGTTCAGTTGTTTTTAATGGATTGGCTTTAAAATAAAAGAACTTTAACCAGTTCCTACATCTATGTGGAGAGTTCTAATAAGTTTATCAAAATGTCTGAAATGAAATATGTTTACGTTTCTGGTAAAGTTTTAGCATGTTAAGTCGAAATTTTGACAAATCATGTGATCAGATGACAGCTGGGTAGTAGTGGGCAATATAAATGGTATAAGGTAGAAACCGCATACATTTAGCCAAAAGTATACATTTTGACTACCTTGGTTATGTGTTTATATTAGAGTCTCTAGTTTGAGAAACAGACGCCTCACAGGTCCCCAACTGGCATCTTCATTAAATAGTACCCGCAAAACACCAGTGTCAACATCTACAGTGAAGAGGCGGCTGCGGGATTCTGGGCTTCAGGGCAGAGTGGCAAAGAAAAAGCCACATCTGAGACTGGCCAATAAAAGAAAAAGATTAAGATGGGCAAAAGAACACAGACATTGGACAGAGGAAGACTGGAAAAAAGTGCTGTGGACGAATCAATCCAAGTTTGAGGTGTTTGGATCACAAAGAAGAACGCTTGTGAGACGCAGAACAACTGAAAAGATGCTGGAAGAATGCCTGACGCCATCTGTTAAGCATGGTGGAGGTAATGTGATGGTCTGGGGTTGCTTTGGTGCTGGTAAGGTGGGAGATTTGTACAGGGTAAAAGGGATTCTGAATAAGGAAGGCTATCACTCCATTTTGCAACGCCATGCCATACCCAGTGGACAGCGCTTGATTGGAGCCAATTTCATCCTACAACAGGACAATGACCCAAAACACACCTCGAAATTGTGCAAGAACTATTTAGAGAAGAAGCAGGCAGCTGGTATTCTATCGGTAATGGAGTGGCCAGCGCAGTCACCAGATTTGAACCCCGTTGAGCTGTTGTGGGAGCAGCTTGACCGTATGGTACGCAAGAAGTGCCCATCCAACCAATCCAAATTGTGGGAGCTGCTTCTAGAAGCGTGGGGTGCAATTTCTCCAGATTACCTCAACAAATTAACAGCTAGAATGCCAAAGGTCTGCAATGCTGTAATTGCTGCAAATGGAGGATTCTTTGATGAAAGCAAAGTTTGATGTAAAAACAATCTTATTTCAAATAAAAATCATTATTTCTAACCTTGTCAATGTCTTGACTCTATTTTTTATTCATTTCACAACGTATGGTGGTGAATAAGTGTGACTTTTCATGGAAAACACAAAATTGTTTGGGTGACCCCAAACTTTTGAACGGTAGTGTACGTGCATCCATCGAGGTAACCTCTCATCCCCGCAGATATCTGCTGCTGGTTCTGATGGAGGCGGAGCGTGCGTGGAGCTACGCCATGCAGCTGAAACAGGAGGCCAACACAGAGCCGAGGAAGAAGTTCCACCTGCTCGCCCGACTACGTAAAGCTGCCAAGCACAGCGAGAAGCTGGAGAAGCTCTGTGAGAGCCCCCGCGTTGATGCTAAGACCAAACTAGAAGCTCAGGTAAGCGTTACCATGCAGTTTGCAGCTACAAAAATATCTGAGTAGCTTGTGCTTTTCCCTCAATTAAAGGTTTCCTGTATTTCACTGAATTTTCTGTCTTTTATTATCAAATTTGCAAGTAGAAAAGCGTAAACTCATTTCAGTCATCACTGATGTTTGTTCCAGGCCTACACTGCCTACCTGACGGGGATGGTCCACTTTGAGCTGCAGGAGTGGAAGCTTGCCATGGAGGCCTTCAACAAGTGCAAGTAAGATTTATTCCAACTTTACCGTACAGGCTCTTTAAAAAAAGATGGATTCATGTTTTGTTACTTTTTTCACTTCAAGATGATCTGTGTGAACAAGAATAAAAAACCCAATCTGCTCTTCACCAGGACCATTTATGAGAAACTGGCTAGTGCCTTCACCGAGGAGTTGGCTGTTCTGTATCGCCAGCGCGTGGATGAGATATCCCCCAACATCCGCTACTGCGCCTACAACATAGGTGATTAACTCTAATCGATCCTCAGCTATAGGTGGGCTCGTTAATCAGACCCATAAGCAGAGTTCAACACCTCGCTATTTCTCTATGAACTCGCAGGCGACCAGAATGCCATCAATGACTTGATGCAGATGAGGCTGACTGGTGGAGGAGGGGGGATGATGGCTGAAAAGCTAGAGGTGAGCGTAAAATATGTTTAGATTCAATCATTCAGGATTTAACGTCACTGACATGTCGTTTAAGAAAGTATAAATCGGTAAGAACACCCAGCAAAGTAGTTTTTGCATCTACTTGGCAGCCTCACATGTTTAATGATTCTAACAGGGTACTTGCAGTCATTGCCTTTAGTTGAACTAAAGTTTTGCTCCTACTGATGATGTTTTTATGCGGAGCAGTCTGCTGAACCTCCTCAGCTCATGCTAGCATGTTTTACTCTTTTTTTAAATATTACTTTCCACTAATTTGGCTCCTAACATATTTCAGTCCATCAATGAGTCACTTCCTACACTCAGTGAATGTGGAGAAGATTCGTAAGGTGTTCATTTTCTTCAGGAACATCGGTTTACTTTGAACATCATAGAATTTAATGAGTAGTGTTTCAGCTGCATTTTGCTTCGCTCTCCCCCTACAACGTGGGTGTCCAAACCTTTTGTTACATGGGCAAATAAAACCCAAGTCCACACGCAGCCAGGGGGTTTTAAAAACGAAGATTTTCCTTCGCTCTTAAAAACAAAAAATCTCCATCCACGTGTAACCGGATAAATGCGTTTTTCAGCACATTGATAGACGTGACAAACCTGTAGGGGCAGTAGTTCTCCCAAATCCTACCCGCTCAGAGTAGCTTTCTGTCCTTGCAGCAGTCATACAGCTCGTAAAAGCAAACAAACCAAAAGCCCTTTAACAATGGATGATACCAACACAGCTCTGAGGGCATAAATGCTGTTTTTTGAGAGTAAACTCAGGTCGCACATTTGATGTTTGAGCATTTTTTGTTGCGGATAGTGGCATTACGGTTCTTAAAACTTCGTTTACAACCGTCCACACGCTGATACTGAAAACACGTTGGCCGGAGTTTTTAAAAAGATTCGTTTTTGGTGCCAAAAATCTCCGCATGACAGGCCAAACTGTAGAAAAACATCAGTTTTGTGAGATACCCGGCTACGTGTGGACAGGCCTAAAGTCAAGTTAAAACAACTCATGGGGTGAAAACCCTTCTTCTTCTTTTTTTACACAATCAACAATAAAGTATTTTTTGTTGGAAAGGGATGTGTAAATTATTTTAGATGCAAAACTTGAACAAAGGGTTTTGTATGTTTGCCCTATTTAAATAAATGTAGCACATTTTTAGGTCTCAATTTTAAAAAAAATTAAACATATTTCTTTAAAAGCGCTTGCTGTGTTTAGGCGAGTTTCTTAAATTCTTTTAAAGCAGATTTTGGGTGCAGCAAAATCTGCCTTTGAGTAAAAATCTAATGACGGATGTGGTCCTTGCAGGATAAATATTTGAAGACAAATAATTGTTGTTGTCACCAACATGTTGTATTGAAAGAAGAATTTCATTTGTTTGCACTGATAAAAAATTTAGTCTGTCTGGATCAGCCACCATGTGCTAGGGCGCCACATTTGTATCATCCATGAATTGAAGTTAAAGGCCAAACATTATCAGTCCATGGGCCGAACTTTAGGCACCCCTACCCTAAACCAACAGCTGTCTTGAAAGTGTTATTATCGTTAACGAAAATGAACGAAATGATGAAAACTAGAAGTAACTGTTAACTGAAATAAAAATAAAAACAAGAATTTGAAACATAACAAATTGAAACTCGGGGTGTTCATAAAACTAACTAGAACGAACAAAATTTAATGAGAAAATGTGCTTAGTTTTCGTTTCACACAGTGCCTCATTAGGGTCTAGAAGAAATATTTATATTTCGCTGTCGCGCGGTCACCAGAAACAGATGCGATTATCTGTGTTGTGGATTTTTAGTTACACAAATTGCTTTGATAAAAACAACAGAACGGGAAAGTTGGGTTCAACCCCATCGACTCGCCTCTTTTCAAGGAAATAAAAGACGTTTTTGGATTGCAGCTATCAGAAGAAGAGATTGAAACGATTATTAAACAGTCTGCAGCAAAAACGTCATTACAGGTGAGCTACGGCGGCTAACAAATGAGATAACACTGCGACTGCAAACAAAAGCAATGGGAGCAGGTGTTACACCGGCGTTGTGTAGCAGGTGTAGGTTTTGAGTTTATCCGATGTGTTGATGGACAAATAATCTCTCTAGTTTGTGGTTATTGGTGGTTTTTACTGGCTGTCCTGCATTATCCCAACATGTCAGTCAAGTTGTCTGTGTTGCTGCGGTCCGCCTTGCGTCATGTCAGTGAAGGTTTAGAGAAAGTGCAAAAAGATCAAAAGCATCATAGAACTTAAGATAGCTTGGCTTTTGTTTTGTTGTGTTCCCACTCAGGGTTTTTATAGAAATGTAGCACCTGCATTAATTGTTTGGCTTTTTAATGCACATGTGCTGTTATTGTGTGCCATATTTCTTTTATACTTGCCTGACTTGTATGGTTGTTAATCTGTTAATCAATTTTTAAAAAGCATAATCATTTTCTGAGATTTTTTTATACATTTTTTTTGTTTTATCAAAAAGACTAAAAATAAAACTGAAACTAATAAAAAATAAAAATAAAAAACTGAAACTAAGCATTTAAAAAAAAAAAATAAAACTAAACTACATAACAAATGGTAAAAACGAACTAAAACTAAATAGAATTTGAACTATTAAGTTAAAACTAAATAAAAACTAAAACTAATGAAGATGTTAAAACTATTATAACTCTGGTCTGGACAGAGAAAATCTTAGACAGACAGAATAACACATCACATGATCCACTTGCTCTTTAATGTGAAAGCCCAGATCAAAACAATGAGATGCATAGCCTGAATCAAACTGTTCTCCCCTCAGGCCCTGATCACCCAAGCAAGAACCAAGCAGGCGGCCACCATGAGCGAGGTGGAGTGGCGAGGCCGGAGCGTCCCTGTGAAGATCGACAAGGCTCGTATATTCCTTCTGGGTCTGGCAGACAACGAGGCCGCCATCGCTCAGGTCAGCCTTCTTTCTCTCCTCTTCTTACTTGATGTGGAAACAAACGGAAATATTTCCACATCTCGTCATGCCATCACATAAACTTTTAATCTACAGACACCGCCTTTTAAAATAAACAGATGTGATCATTTTGCACACTGTAGTGATTTGTTTTACTTAAGAAAAAGAAAAAACTATCTGATTTAAATGTTATTGATTTAAAGGAGAAATACCTTTTTTGCAACCTGGTCCTTATTGGCAGCATGCATTATGTTATGTTACTCACCCAGGCAATTTCCGTGCCACCTTGAAGTCCTTCAGAAAAAGTTTTAGATCCATTCAAGTTCATCATGTATCCAATAATGCAGTGTTTCCCTTACATAGGCGTTGAAATTCCAGCATCACTGCTGCAGCATGTAAACCAGCCAGCCTGTAGGCTACGCACTTATTTAGCATAACAAGTACGTAATTTAGCGCTAGTACGACTCGCCACTCTAAACTTTGAAAAATAGCTGCAGACATTTGAGTTCTGTGCTAAATGTGCGGCACTCCTGTCTGACAACACGATACAGCAGCGTGTTGAAGCAGTTTCAGCCAATCAGTGTAGAAAAGCGGAGAATGAGTCTACCGAACGTAATATTCCCTTCCTCCACACTTCCTGCTGCCGTCTGCCCTGCTCCGCCTCCGATCCTCACTCGCTGCACCTGAAAAAGAAGGTTTGCGAGGGAGTTATTTTTCTTTAGACCTGCTGAACATGAGGGGCCATGTCCCTCAGAAGTTTTTTAATAAATATTAAGAACTGTAGCCATGCCTGCAACCTTTTAAAGTTCCCAATCACGCATTTTGCACCGTGTGCGATTACGATGTGGACATCAGCCACCAGGGCTTTGACTCCGAACTTCAATATTCGAACATAATTCAAATGTTTTAAAAATTAAACATATTTGAACGGATTTAACGGATCTCTTAATATTCAAACCTGTATGGGAATTTTTTTTTATAAATGTGTTTGCTTGTAAACGTTTTCAATTCAGATTCCGAGCAAACGAGCAAGTAGTAGGCATGAAATCGGACGTACTGCGCCAACATTTTGCCGGATGTTTACGTTACGAGGTCGCCTGTGCTCTCGTTAAACATTAACTTATCAACTTAAATGTTTAATCAGTTGTCAAAAAACAATCAGTAACATCGCTACACTTTTAAATGTATACGTCGAAATTGTGGCGGTGTCAGTGATTGACAGTTCCTCAGTACCCGAGGTCACTCTTCTTCTACGAAGCTTCCACTGCATTGTGGGATTAGCATAAGGTCCATTGGCTGCTTACTGTGGTGGTAGAACTTTATGCGTACAAGTCCTATCCATACTGGAGATTCGGATCTATTACATCGCTCGCATACTCCTTTTTGCCTACTATCTAGCAAACGTAGTAGGGGTATTTGGATGCGGTCAGCCTTTCGCGCATGTAGTCTTTTAACATTGACTGATACACAGCCCTCTGGTGGACAGATAATATAGAACTTACATTTGATACCAATATCGGTCTTACTGAAGACATTTAATGGTCAAAATTTAATTAATAAGTTTTCAAATATATTCAAATTTTAATATTAATAAGCAAACGAACTTCAAATTCGATTTTTGGACAAATGTCAAAGCCCTATCAGCCATCAGGGAGCTGCAGGTAATTTATTAATCAGCCCAGGTGACCATGGCATATGAGCTGTAAGCCAATTATTACATTCTTAGAAACGAGACCAAAAAAACTATTTTGATATACAAAACAAATTATTACCCTTTTAATTTAATGCACATACAAATATTTCATTTCATTTTAAATAAAGGTATGATAATAAATTGCAGTATAATCAAAGCAAGTGGAACTTTTTAGTTTTACTGTTCAGTATTAAAATAACCAGCATATATATTTTAGAGTCAGGTAAAATTGTTAAAAAATGTATTCTCACTGAACTAGTCAAAATAAGAACTATGAAGAAGTGTGTGTTTTGCAGACTGCCAACGCCATGTGGAAGGCAAAAAAATGTAAATATTAATGGCCGGTACAGTACAAAATGTACTGTGTATATTTCCTTTATGGAGTGTTGAGTTCGAAGAAGCAGGTAGCAGAGGAAATGTATATTTTGGAGTTGCACGTTAAACACAGGCTTTCATGTAAATCGCCCACTCATTTAGACTTGAATAGACAGACTCCTATTCTAGGGCCGAGTTAGTCCAGTGGTATGTTCACAGGTTCAACCCACTATAAAGGACATCTGACAGCACCAACCTCTTTCCTTCGTTTTTATTTATTAAAAAACAAAACATGGTGAGATTCAGTGATCTTGACACTGGCTCTTTGTAACTAAATACAACATAATTATCAAATTACCCTTGAAGTGTTAATTTTTCCTCTCATTCCTTTTGTAATCTGAAATTTAGTCTTCCTGACAAACATAATTTGTTAATAGATTTAAAGCTGACTCAAAATAATCTCTTTTTTTATTACAACCTGATATTCCCATGAATAATGTCACTAATTTTGCCCAACACTCATAAAATAGTTTTAATAACTCAACAATTATGTGTGGAGCCAAAGCTTACCCCTCCCTGCTGAATTCAGCCTCCTGCTCCTGTTGTATGTTGTTGCTGTTATGTATTTAAGGTGGGTTTAGGGTTGGGTGAGTTGGGGAATGTACGGGGTAAACCTATTCCCTCTGTTTCTGGCCAGGACCTTTTTTTTTTTGTAATAAATACTCTAAAATGTTCAAGGATTCTGTCTCACCTTATTTTTAGAACCCTGAGTAAATTTTTTTTTACCATAATGCCTATATTATTTACAGTTCCTAAAGCTGTCACTGTGAGGCGCTCTCCTCTTCTATGAATCTCTTTGTCCCATCAACCAGAATGCCTTCATCTTTGGAGTGTCCCTGCAGGCACACCTGTCACACCCAGGGCCACTCAGCTCTCTGGCATGTGGCGTCTCTCATCACGCAGCTGCATTCTGTGCATTTCGGCAAGCCACACCCAGCAGCACATCTCAGTGGACGGACTGTGGTTAGATTTTCTGAACACTTTACGGCGTTGAGCTCATAATGTGAGCTGAAGAAATGTATTTATCTCTATTAATCCCAACAGTTGAGCTTTTTTTAAGTGTCAAAATTATACTTTGTTACAGTGCGACGACATTTTAAGCTTCCTATGTGTTACCCCTGGGGTCGAACTGAAGCAGGTCTCTCATCTCTGCTCAGATCGTGTCCAGCCCAGACTATGAACAACACAGGATACCCAACAGGTTCAGCTGGTCATGCTGGGCCTCGGCAGGGTGTTGGTGAAAGACTCTGTAGCTCACAGCAACGTCACAATCCGGGGTGGATTAAAGCAGCTTTTGACTCATCTGTCGGTCGTCATCGCAACCAGGAATGTTCTTGTGAAATTCCTCTCAAACTCTAGCTTCCATTGGATATTTTGACCTTCAAAACATGAATCTCAAACACATTTTTTGTCTACTGAACTCTTAAGCGTTCAAAGAGTTGCATCAGATCAATAAATTAATCTGGTTCTCTCTGGGTCCTGAAATTAGGTCGACACAATTTAACGGCGACGGATGAATCTGAAGGCCAGATTGCAATTCCCAACCCCGACCGCTTGTTGCAGACCCGTGGACATTTCCAACCTCACCCACATAGTTCAGATAACTGAATAATTTAAAAAAAGATTCCTAAGGGGGGCATCTGAGCATCTTCTCAGACCTGGACAACAGTACCCAATGCGTCTCGCTAACCAGGAGCTTACGGAGGCTTTAGATGAAAATGATATGCTACTAAACATTTGATTATCATTTTAAAAATTGATGGTTAAAAGTAGATTGTGGAATTATCAATTAAAAGTAATTAATTAATTGATAATTGATATGATCTATCTGGTGATGCTGAGAATATTAACTAATAATTGTAGATTAGTAGTTAATTATCCTTTAAAATCATTTAATCGGTGCACCATCTAGCCTCTATAATATATATAATCAAAAGGGAAAGATCCTATCTGAAGGAAGTGAATTCTTGCAGTAACTCACACACACACTCAGAATAAAAGAAACCAGGGGTTTGATTCAATTTAACCTATTTATTCTAAAAACACAACTAAAATAAAAACACTACTTATACTAAACAGTTCTGTTAAGACTGCCGGTGCCTGAGCAATATGGCGACCAGCGACGGCGTCCTTTAGGGCCGTCACAGGGCGCCTCCTACTGACGTCGTACGCAGCCCCTCGCGTGTACGTGAGGAGGTGGTGTATGACGCGAACACGCAGCTCGTCTGATACGGACAGGGGGGATGTTTTATGATCACGTTTTATGACTTATTGTTTAACTTGAAGCAAGAGGCCTGCGGTCCTTCCTAACAAAGAAACCTCGTGGCTCTTATCAGTGAGTTAGCTTCTGCTAATACAGACTCTGGTTGGGAAATATGAAAGAAAATGGGTTTCAAAATGTCCTTTGCTTGCTGCGCGTTCCTGGCAGGCACTCCGAGGATGCTGACCCATAAATTCCTATGACACCAACCCTCGCTATCAACTAACGGAGAAGAACCAAAACTTCTACAGACTAACAATTCTGCTCACTAATAAAAGACAAAACATACAGGAAATCCACAATCTAAATACAAAAAAATGTACCCGTAACCAAAACACAGCACAGAGGAATCACAGAGCGCTCGAGAGAGAGAGGCAGCTCTTCACATCAATAATTATGCATGCATATAATCATAAAGAAAACTTTTTAATTTGTTCAACCCAGGTTGAGAATAAGTTGAAACAGTCTTACTTTAAAGAGGAAGCTTACAGGTGTGGAAGAAAAAGTCAGGAAGCGAGATGCTTGGATTGTCAGCCGCGCGGAGGAAATAAACAAAAACAGGGGAATTCAGCGGATGAAAAAGGGATAGCTTGGGGGCCAGCCAAACTATTGGGAAAACTTGGTTGCAGGGAGCAAGGACAAAATCCAGAACACGTGTTAGGAAAAAGGGTCTCTCCTTACAGTTCGAAAAACTGCCGACACCAACCAGGGCGAGTTTGGAAGAGCAAGAGGGGATGGCAATTCTTGAGATTTAAACCCACCGGGTTGGCACCTTTCGTCCCTCCCATCGGTGCATTCTCCATTCACGCAGAGAACTGAAGTGAGTTTGATGGATTGGCGCTTCTGACCAACCAGCGCGACAGATTCTTCCAGCGCTGAGCTGGGGAAGGAGAAGAGAAGTGCGCACGGCTCTGCAGTTGGCCCATTTGAAATGCTGGCGTCAAATATCTAGGCCATTTGATTAATATATATGCCATGTATCAGACCCCGACAAGTAGATTGACTAGATTTTTTTTTTTTTGACCCCATCAGTCAAAAGGACAAAACAAAAATAATTGTGCAACGTCTGTCAATGTCTCAACTAGGTGATACTTTAAAACTGGATTCCAATTAAATAAAGCTGTTACATTTCAAGTCTTTTTTCCTTCTTTCTTCTGATTTCTGTGTCAATGAAAATCACTTAGGCTTGAGAACAATCCTGGCATTCAGACATCTAAACTCTGAAACTCCTCTACGACATTTTCTATGTGCTGGAATGTACGATGAGCCCGCCTGGCAACATACCTGTCTCTCTGTTTTACATTGACATTCCTGCTTTCACTGTTGTTTTTTGTTGCAATGTTTAGGTAGTTAAAACTCTTATCAGATCTGTAGCCCTTAGGAATAAGAAACATATTCACAGTAAGCCTCAATGCTGGTGCAACGTGTCAGGTTGATCAACATTTACAGTCTTCTCATTCTTTTCCACTGTTGATCTGATCTGGGTATTTTATGTTTTGTTTCTAATGAAGGCTGTTAATGAGGAGACCAAAGAACATCTGTATGAGACCCTGCTGGCCGAGTGCAGAGACACCATCCAGGCTGTGAGAGAGGAACTCAAGAGCGAGGCGGTAGGAAAAATAAAGTGGAGTTTCTTGTAAACCTAATTTTTGGTTCTAGTAATTAAAAGCCCACTTTGCCTTGTTGTACTAGAAACGCAACAGTAAGGATGTGTATTGGCGAGAATCTAGTGATATGATATATACTGCTATCGAATTATCATCCAACCCTAATCATAATGCATATCGATTGATAGACGTGTGGTGCGATAGAAAAAAAAAGGGATCGATTAAAAAAAAGTTAGATGAAACAAAGTTTCCCCTCATTTTTTAATTATAGCCTATCAGGCAGGTTAATACAACAATCATTATTTACTCCAAACGAATCATTAACAATGACCCATGTAGCTCTGTCAGCCACCCTCTCTCCTTTCAAACCACAAAAAGTATTAAATGATTTAAGCAAAAACAGAATGTTTTTGGTAGTCCCTTAGCGAACCATCACCTTAACTTCACCGCGGTCAGCTGTCACAGCAAGGGAGCAGCGGAGGAAGTTATTCTGGATAAATGCTAGTGGCTCAGGTAAAGGTTGAGTCCTGTTTTGAACAGATCCTCTACGTACTAAAACACTAAACGTAGCAATAATAAACGAAATATAATACTATCATCAGCTGTCTTAACCCTCTAGGCAAGTTTTTTTTTCTATAAAATATTCCATTTTGATATCACTAGTTCAAAATGTAGCTTTAATATGGTTATAGATAAAGGTACACCGTAAATTAGAAAAATCTTCAGTATGATCAAAAGTTTGTGACACAAGCAAAATCATACATCTAATTTTCATATTATGAGGTCATCAGGCGTTGGCACTATCGGATTGCATGACTTTTACAATTTTTTTGCTTTTTTATATTGTTTAAAACTTTTTTCATCAATAATTTTATTTTTTAATTAGAATTTTCTATATATGCATTTTCTACATCTATATGTTTCATTTTTTTGGGTTTTTTTTCAAGAACGGGTGGATATATGTTTATGTCCTTTCTTATGTGGCTCCGTTACTCTATTCACTATATAAAATCAACAGAAAGAAAATATTGGCCACAGAATTTTACAGCTCCGTCCCAAAAATAACTAACAGGCTCATCAAATTGTCTGATCCACTGGTGATTCTACCTTTCCTCATCTGTCAAGCAAACCTCGCCAAAATCATCATCATCCTCACTTGCAGCGGGGCAGAGAACTTTACTGCTGTTTACTCCTTTATAAGCGATCTTTTTTCTCGCCTGTTTTCGATCGCATCTGCTATTATTTCGACTGATTTTTACATCCCTCCCACCTCGGTCACAATTACCGTTGTGATGACCACCTTGCTACCCGAACACATACCTTTCTCTCACCGGGAGAACGTGATGCAGAGCTGGAATGTTGCTGCTTTTGGAGTTGTCATGGCGAAACGGGACTGGCTGTTGGTGCGGGACATTTTAGTTTCACTTTCTCCCGGGACAACTGAACAGATCAGAGGTAAATATTTCTCTTCAGAATTTGAATAAGTCAATACTTTCTGGCGGAGAACTCAGACGTCTCGGCCTCATAAGTTTTATCTTTCCCAAACTCGCTTCTCTATACTGTGACCGCAGCAGCTGCACGATCGCGTCCCCCGCTCGCGGCGCTGACTTAAAGGCCGATTTACTCCAAAAGTTTCCATGGTAACACACCCAAAAAGGTGTCCAGGATTAAAGGTACACATGTCCGTCATCTCCTGGCGTAAAGTAATAATTAGTGTCCCTATATCCAGCTGTGGCTTGTTAAAGTCAGCAATGTTGCTTGTCGCAATATTGCGACTTTGGTGCCTAGACGGTTAACCAGGACTCCCCTCTGACTCGCTGCGCTGTGAATCTGTTACAGAGAGACAGGAAACTTACCAGGTCGCGCTGCTAACAACACCTGTGGCTTTTAAAATGTCCCCCCCGTTTCTGCCCCCGGTCCTCAGAAACGAAAAACGCTTTAAAAACACAACCGGTTTCATCTGTCAGTGACTGGACTCCGTGTTCTCTGTGCTCTGTTTATACTATTAGGACTATCTGGTTATCTTTAGCCAATAGCTGAAGAGCTGAAGGGAATTTGAATAAGCTTTATTGACGAACTAAACAAAAGATTTCAGCCATTGGTATTATAAAGTGTCATAAAATGTTTAAAAGATTAAAAAGGATGAAGATGGGCCTTTAATTTAAATTACTAACATAATCAAAAAAATATGTATAATATAATGGTTAATATTACTTTTCTTTGTACTTACTGATATGTTACTCAGGTCTCTTGATTTGTTTCTCTGTCTTACAAATTTAGTTATGATAAAAATATGTGAAAAATCAATTTAATTCTTAGTTAAAATTAGCTAATTGAAGAATAACAAATTGACCGGGGACGCAATTAAAATATATATTTTACATTTTGTGATACTTATCAATATGACTATTCCTTTATCAATATGCTCTTTTTTTATATAGTCCAGCTTTTATCATGATACAATTAAACAAAAAAGGCAAAACCAACAGAATCGAAAAAGTTAAAGGTTAAAAGATGTTTTGTAAAACTGAGAGATAATTTTGGCTGTGGGGATTAGGCAGGTATTTACCCAGAATGCACTGCAGTTCAATCAGTTCCCAGCTTTTGGAGCGTCCCCCGGCCCGATTGCCCTTCACCTTTGAATTCGAACCGCTCTGGAGTTCACTTGAACCAAGCCGAGACCAGAATTGATTAAAGCGGACTAAACCGGGATGGTGTGAATGGCTAAACAGCATCAGAAACGTACCCGTCTTTAGTCTACCACTGCTTCAGCCATGCTGAGTCTTTTCAGTTCTGATGCTTGATGTCAACAATACCACATCCTGCAGGCACATAACATACCGCAGCCGATGGTGGGTTTTTTTTTTGCTCCAACCTGTAATTGGTTTGAAGTTTAGTGTAGATTTTTTTTAAAGCGATACTTCTTTTGTTTGTAGAAACAGCGAGAGAGGAGCTCCGATAATGAAAGTGGGAAAGTATCCAACCTTCAGTTTCTGCACAGGTAAAAAAAAAGACTTGGCTCACAGCTTCATTCATAATGTTCATTTTATGAATGGATTTGTGACATAAAATAACATTCACACTCTCCAGAATCTATCCCTCCCTTCCCTTCCCCCCACCCCCCCCCCTTTACGATAGCTCAACAGTTTGTATATATATATATATTCTTTTCTTTTTGAACACTTTTTAAACTTGTCAAATCAGATTATGGTCAGTTTTATTTAGGCCTAATCTATAAGAAATTATTTTAATATTGGATCTGCATTTTTGGAAGAAAAGCACTAGTTGCATCATGTAAAAACAGGCGGTGTCTTTTTTTCAATATTTGTTATTTTGAACATAAAAGGCAGACGTGTTGTCAGTATATTAAGTGACAACTGCGTTTAATCCTTCGTTGTAGTCTGAGCCCATCCTTGGATCGATGAGGATTGCACCTGGTTTTCATTTTTCACCCCCACCACTCCCTCCTTGTTTTCACCTGATCTCTTCCTCTCTTTTCTCCCAGTTATCTGACCTACATCAAGCTGTGCACATTGGTGAAGAGGAATGAGAGCATGGCTCACACTCTGCAGGCTAAACTGAAGGAGACCGGGACAGACGAGAACAAGAGGGGCCCCCGTCCGCAAGATCTCATCCGACTCTACGACATCATCCTGCAGGTGCGACCCCTGCCGAGCGACAGCGGTAATGTCTGCCCCTTCAGTGATATTTACCGTCTCTCTCCTTTTTGTCTGCAGAGTCTGGCTGAGCTCTCCACCCTGCAGGGGCTTGAAGATGACCACACCTTCCAGAAGGAGGTATCCCTCAAGACTTTGGTCTACAAGGCCTACAGGTTGGTTTATCAAGGCTTTTTCCTACTAATCTTAATCATAGGACGCCCTATAATCCATGCTCTAAAGCAGTGTTTCCCAACCTTTTATAAGTTTTGTGACCCCAGAGCCATTTTTTCATACACACTTAGCCAAACATGTTGACAATACATTTTAAGAAGCCCGCTGGCCCTGCTTTGGGCACGCCTGCTCTCACCCTGTTTGGGACCAGGAGAGAGCAGAGCACGTTTATGCTAGTTGAAGCTAAACATTGGCAACTACACACTTTGGCTTGTGTTACTTGTGGACTTAGACATCAGTGTTGCGTTGTTTTTTACCCAAGAAAGAGGAAGAAACTGTTGCATTTAACACTGCAAAGTTTTTAAGCAAAACAAAGGTTTTTGTCTCTTTACGTTTGCATATCATGAATAATAATGAGTTAGACTCGTAATTCTGCTGTGTCGCATCACCCACGGCTCTAGCAAACTGTAACCTCCTGAAACGGGAGCGACGGAGCATCTTTCCCGCAGAAAAAAAGACCAAATTTATTGAATAAAACAAGTGACTAGGCCTGGGCGGCATACCGGTTCATACCGAAAACCGGTGTTTTTTTTCATTATATTAGTTTTTAATATACCGCTACACTGGTGAATAGCTCAGACAACTTCAGGAACCTTTTAATGTGGGAAAGTGTTTCAGCGGGGACCGATTTTACTGCTACACGCTTTTTACCACAGTGTGAAAAGTAAAGTTTTTAACTAAGTACAGCTGCTGGCAGGAGCGAAGCACAAAATACTGAGGCAGCAATTCCCAACAGAGGAGTCGCGTCTAAAGTTTAGAAGTTTATCGGCTTTAAAAGGTCAGACGAGAACCAAACAGCATATATCTTACAAGCGCTATGGCAAGTAACCAGTAGGGGGAGTGTTTTTTTTGTTATCTGAATATTAACCAGCCAATAATCTCCTATGGTTGCCATGTTTGTTTTACTACTTCTTTGGCAATATCCGGTCTGAGTCTATACTCTGCTCCCTTAGTGGGATTCTTCATTACTACATGCAAAGCAATTAGAAGAAACAATTTGCTACTGTCGTCAACCTGAGGTTAAAAAACAAGTTTACTTTCAGCCGTACAACATCAAAAATGTCTACTAATCATGTTAAATATTTCATATCATTCACCTGTGTCTGAAAAAAACCCATGATGCAGTCCATATGACACTAAAATGGGCTATTTAAAGCATATTTTTATATGATTTATTCTTGTAAGATAATGTGGATATGAACTGTCCGGTACGGAAAAAATATTGCTAAATACCGTAATGGCGATATGTTTTTATTATTTTTTTTTTTTATATACGGTGGTGTGAAAATTTTGCCATACAGCCAAGCTCTACTCTAGACATTCGTATACATTTATTGAATAAAACAAGTGACTGGGACCTTTCATTCGTAGACCATATTTAATGCTAGCATATTCCTGTAGTCCCTTGGTGTTAACTTCCTACTCCCATGTTATACATATGTCCCGCTTCTTTTCTCAGGTGTTTCTTCATCGCTCAGTCTTACGTTCTGGTGAAGAAGTGGAGTGAGGCGCTGGTTCTGTACGAGAGGGTGCTGAAATATGCCAAGGAAGTCCAGTCGAAGGCCAAGAGTCTTAACAATAGCCTCAAGGTTCGTATCAAACGGTTCCTTTAGAGCTTAAGAAAAAAAAAAGTCTAAATGTTTGTGGGTGGAAATGTGTGCAGGATCTCCCTGATATCCAGGAACTCATTGCCGAGGTCAACGCTGAGAAATACTCTCTTCAGGCTGCGGCCATTTTAGGTGGGAGTTCCTAGCACTTTATGTTTTAACATTACCGATGTAGTTCTGTGTTTTGTTTGGCTTTTATGTAAAAATACTGAGTAAATATTCTTTTGTTTCAGACACCGATGAGGCACCTGAAGTGAGCTCCCAGCAGCAGGTTAAAGATAACACGGTAAGAGGACAAAACCAGGAGACACTGACCACAAAACGGCTTTGTCTTCAGACACTAGAACAGTTTAGTTTAATCACCCTGATTGAGAAAGATTACTGGTCGGGTTTTTTTACTGATATAAATCAAAGAAGGCTGCAGGATTCTTACATAGAGTAACCATTTAAGATAGTCAGACCGGTTTCCTAACCCAGCAGAAGAAAAGCATGATATAAGGCTAATTACATTTATATAGTTACACTAACTTATCACAATAGACTACAGCAGCTATGTGTAATTTAGATGTACCATCACTTAATGTGTCACGGTGGCATTTTACTTGCAATAAAAAAAAAAGGTCTGTTAGCAACAGGGATGTAAGAAAATATTGATATGCCAATATATTGCGATCTTTTATGTCACAATATTATATCGATATTCAAGAGCAAAGAATCTGTTTTTTGTTTTTTAGAATTTCAATGAAATTCTGACACACCACAGTCATTTTGGCAGTAAAATTGAAAATTTGGTGGCTTTTTTAGCTCCTTCGTTCCAGTGGATCAACCAAAACTATTAATAAAACTGGATGTGTTATGGATGAAACATATTGGAGTGTTTAGGATGCAGTGAAAGGTTTTTTACAGTTAAATTGACTGTTGAAGATCGCAATATATAGTCTTACTCATCATAGCGTGATATATCGTATCATTTCCTATGTATTGTAATACATATCGTATCGCCTGTTTCTTGCCAATACACATCACTAGTTAGCAGTCCACAAAGCCTGTTGCACAGGTGCTACGTATGAAAAAGTTTAACGCAGAGTTTTGTTTTGTTTTTTTCATCTCACTTACGGTACAACCCTGCGTTACGCTCGACAGCCACAGAACTGCGAAAGACGAACACCGTATTTCATGTACGACGGATGAAAAACGCACAGAGTTAACCTGGCTTTAGACAGAGCAATAGACTTGAAACAGGGGAAAAGGTTCACATTCCTGCAGGATAACAACCTTAAACATGCAGCCAGAGATGAAAGGGAATGGTTTAGATAAAAGTATATTCATGTGTTTAAATGGCCTAGTCAAAGTTCAGACCTAAATCTTACAGTAAAGACTTTAACGCTGATGTGCACAAACACTATCGCAGCAATCTGACTGAGCTTGAGGTGTTTTCCAAAGGAGAAGAGGGTCTATAGCAGAGGTACCCAAAGTGGGGCCCGCAGGCCTAAGTTGGCACCCCAAGTCATTCAGTTTGGACCACCAGGTTTTACATAAAAATAAAACATGCGTACAGTATAATTTGAAATATAACAAATTGTGCTTTAAAATTGAATTACAAGTAACTGCAAGGGGTATGTAGAGTAGATTTGTGCACATATTTTATATTTGCTCACTTTGTAAGACCACAAATAGTCACATTTGATAAATTAACAAAATATCCCATGAGCAGATTCTTTGGTGAAGCAACGAAACTGGATAAAACTACTTCCAAGTTCACAATTTACCAAGCTGGCTGCTAGCTTAAGCAGCTGTTATCAACATGAAGTGGCATTGTCAGTGGTACACAATTTTTTTTAAATATCTATATATACTGAGAGGAAGAATATTTTTTTCACTGCTTAGTGAATAAAAACTGTTCAATACATTGTTGTATTGCCTTATTGTAATTGCTTTCTTGTATTTTTATCATCAAATTGATTCATGCTTTGTTCCAATTCTAATCATGTAAAGCACCTCGAATTGCCTTGTGTTGAAACTGTGCTATACAAATAAAATTGCCTTGCCAAAAATCTATCAAATAAGGAAGTTTAGGTATGTTTTCAATAGATAAATATGACCATGTCATTTTGTTATTTACACAGAAAGGAATATTAAACTGTTTAATAACTAAAAGTACTTTTCTTTACTATTGGTGTTTGCATTTCGAGTAAAATTACTACATTTGGCCCTCAGCCCCCTGACAGATTTTAATGTTGTCCCTCTAAGGGAAAAAGTTTGGGCACGCCTGGTCTATAGATATGCAAATCTGAAAGAAACTTATAGCCCTAAAGACTTGTAGCTGTTCTGCAAAGTATTGACTCCATGGGCCTTTATTAAGTGAAATACACTACGGAGTTTGGCCGTAATGTTACAAACTGTAAAAAATAAAAACTTGTACACATTTGCAAGCCACTCCAAAACCACCATTCAGCATCTTTTTATTTAAAGTCTTACAATAACTTTCTCAGACAGCTTAGCCTAGTACTGATAAAACTAATCACTGCTGAGAAAATATCTACTTGGATCTTACCGTCCCAAAAATACGTTTTAGGCCTCGTTTCCAGTGAACATGGAGTATCAGTGGTCCTATGAGGAATTCAGAACTAGGATGTCAAAGTTGCTCCTAATGAGGCCCATACCTTTATATACGTGTTGTTGTTGTTGCTGTGGGAAGCTGAAGCAGGTCAGAAATGTGTGAAATGAAAAAAAAATTGTCACGTCTATCAGTAGATTTCAGCAACATAGAATAGAATAATCCTTTAATCGTCCCACATGGGGAAAATTTGGTTGTAACAGCAGCAAAAAAAAAAAAAACAGATTCACAGACAGAACATGACACAGAACAGAAACGCACACGATTATTACAGAAAAAAGAAAAATATTTACATCACTATAGTTACAAAGTACGGATCGTGCGTTGAGCAGTGCAATGGAAGAGTAGATGTGCAATTTTCAATAAGTTATTATAAAATGTCTGCTTACTGTAATGTGCGATTTATTACAGTGTACTTGATTTTGATTTAGTGCAAAATGGTGCGAACATCAATGTCTGTTGGGAGCAGTTTAGATGGTGGAGTCTAAGAGCTGCAGGGAGGAAGGACCTGTGGAAACGCTCCGTCAAGCATCTAGGATGACACAAACAAAAAAGTTATTATATTGCAGCGGGAAAAAGAAAGAGAAGTAATGAAGCTTTGATTTAAAGGAACTCAGTGTTTCAGCAGTTCTGCAGTTTTCTGGAGTTTCTGGGGACGCAGAGTAGACCAGAACCAGAAGACTTGAGTGGTCTGGAAGGTTGGTGAGACAGCAGGTTTTAAATATTTTGGTGCTAAACCATTAAGTGATTTATAAACTACTAGGATTATTTTGAAGTCTACTCTCTGAGCTACAGGGAGCCAGTGGAAGGACTTTAGAACTGGTGTGATGTGTTCTACTTTCTTGGTTCTAATGAGGACACGAGCAGGATCATTCTGGATTAGCTGCCCCATCTTAACTTTTTAGGCAGACCTGTGAAAACACTGTTGCAGTAATCAATCCATCTACATAACCATAATTTAGTTTTTCAAGATCTTGCTGGGAGGTTTAATCTTGGAAATGTTGTTCAGGTGATGGAAAGCCCACGTTTTAATTTTCCGATTCGACCCCGTTTTACAGGTGAAGTGATGGATGTTTGGCGCTGTCGTTCCTTCATGCAGTAATAGGTTGTTTTTCGCTGCTTCTCCTCAGCCTCTGTGTGAACGCCTGGAAAACTTCCACCTGGACAAGACCCTGGTTGGAAAGCATCCCAGTCTGGTCCAGTTCCCCCCCGAGTTCCAGCCGATCCCCTGTAAGCCTCTGTTCTTCGACCTCGCCCTCAACCATGTGGCCTTCCCACCGCTGGACGACAAGGTGGAGACAAAGGGCAAGGGCGGTCTGACCGGCTACATCAAGGGCATATTTGGCTTTGGCAGCTAAGCCGAAAACGTGAAGGCAACGAGGTCCCGAGTTCATGAAAGACGTGCCTATTTTCCACATTGGTGGAGTCTGCAGTCCCTCTGAGCGCAGAGCTCAGAGGGACTGCCTGATCCATGGGAGAGATGAGAAATAAATCTGCTTCAACTAGCAATATGACCCATGTCCACCTGGATTCTGATACCATCAGAGCAAGTAGACAGGATAGGAAATTTCAGTGTCAAAATACTCATATATTCAACAGCAAACTCTCACAACGAACTTCATTTTCATTGTTTCTTTAATAGAAGAGCCTGTATGCAGCGGCTTTTTTCCACATCAGGATTGTTCACACCTGAAATAAATTTTTTAACGCCTGTGTGGAAAACCTGAAACAGTCCAATTGATTTTAACTTATCCATTCAATGAAGCAAATGCTTTTTCGTTAGATTTTTGCCCCTTTTGTTTCCGATTTCCATCCATCAGTTCACTTAAGCTGTGATGTAGGTGATACGGAAACATTGGGAGCTAATGAGTAACAAAATCAAAAAAAAATTCTATTTGTCTTCAATCAACAAAAAAATGTCAGTCTTGTGTTTTTTGTTTGTTTATTTGACATAAATATTTCCAGATTGTTATAATTGAAAGTTTTCAGGTTCTGTAGGGTTTATAAAACAATTTAAGGGTTTAATTCTTGCTATAAATGTCCTTTTTTCTCGTGCGTATTATACGGGGTTGTCACAGATTAAACACCCCGTGATCATATTTTCCGGTCTTGAAGTTCCTGTTGGTGTTTTTTTTTTTTTTTAACCTACGGGAGACCGCAGCAGACATGAAGCCATTGAGGAAGGTTATAAAAAAAAAAAGCCTTTCAATCATCACACCACCACGACTTGTAGGTTAAATGTTTTTCCAACATGAATAGCATGTCTGGAAGTTCAGCAGTGTTATAAACATCTGTTGCAACCCTTTTTTTTTTTTTAAAGTAAAGTGCAGCTTCTTTTGATACATTTGCTGGAGGAGCTTTTTTTTTAAAAATCTCCCTCATCAAACTGTTCTGCTCTTTTCTTTTTCTTTTTATGTTTTCTCCCATTGTTTGCGTTGAATACTCCTCCAGTAGATTGAAAGAAAGCATCAGTGATTGTTGGAAACATCTGTGAAGAAGGGGGTTGTTTTCATTTACTCTCGATTAATAAAATGCTTTGGCACCAAAATCTGTTTTATTTTTATATTTTTTTTCACGTGTTTAAGTCTGTATCACTAGGAATAAAAAGTCTACACACCACTGTTAAAACCCATGTTCGTTGACATGAAAAAATCTGAGTTAATCATATTAAAACTTGTTTAATAATACATTTGATTTAAAATGGGCTTTCTATTCACTCAAGGTCACTATACATAGTAAAAACACAAAATCATAAAGCATGATTAAAATTAAAACCATACAAATGAACAAGAAAAAGTCAGGGATTGTTCGGTTTTTAAATTAGGTAAGTGTGTTAATGTTCCTGAAATGGGGAGGGAGTTTCAAAGTTTAGGAGCCGTGAAACAAAAGGCTCCTCTCCCCATGGTTCTGAGTAGGTGTTGAAGATGATTTTTTTATATATATATATATATATATATATACATATATACAAACATCCTGTCTGCAGCAATCTGTCGAAGCTGTTGTGTGTGCCGTACAGTCCCAGACGCGCTCCATAACTCCTCAAAACGTTGTCGCCTCCCATATAGAGTGATGCATTGGGTACGGTGTCCAGTTTGGAGATGATGCTCAGAGGCTCTCATGGGAATTTTACTTTATTTTATATAACTTACATGAACTCTGCGCCAAGTGCTCAGGGGTGTCATGAAAGAATCCAATAGAGAGATGATTCACTCTTTGGCGTTTTTAGCATCTTTATAATAATTGTGCCGGAAGTTATCTTCGGGTCTCTCTCGTTAAATGCACTTCTGCCTGTGCGAGCTTCCAGAGCTTTTCTATCAGAAGTGTTTAGTCGACTGTACAGAGACAATAAGACGAGTTCTTCAGCTAACTGGAGAATGTAAAATATCCATAAGTTTTTCCTAACTTCACTCTCTTGAGTCCCATGTATTAAGCCATATTTCTCGCATCCCTTTGCTAATGACTAATCGCCAACTAAAACTAATCTTGAAATTATTTTCCAATATCCGGTGTGAGTTACAATCTGTCAAAATGATTGACCGCCATCAGATTTTTCCATCACCGTTTAAAGAGGAAGTTGGCGGGGGGTTTCAATCTGGGTCGTATTTTCTTTAGCAAATATTACTTTCATTTACTCACCCAGATATGTTTGGAGCCACTTGGAGTCCACAAGGAGGAGTTTATATCCATATAATGGGAGTTAAACTGGGTAGGAGATGAGATTTGCTGCCTGTAATAAGGAATTATCTGCCCCAAAACTCATTCATTTAACTATGTTTTATGAATAGTTAGCAATATTCCCCTGTGAGTTTGAAACGTCTCGGAGCGAAGATGTACAGTGAGCCTCTGGGTTTTGTTTTTTTAACAGGCTTTTACTGCAAAAGATTTTAATAACGTCACAGCCGTCCACCATTACAGCTGTAGTCTGGGTAGGTTGTGGAAAGGGAGGGTGTGTGAAGCTGAACTTAGTCCAATTGGTCATTCAGCCAGTAGTTCAGTTTGGAAACACGCAAACACGAACCATGTCAATGTCCGCAGTAGCAAGTTCTGTCTAGTCGGCCGCCGTAGACCACAGATTTAAAGTCCTGCTCAGACTACAACCTGGATGAAGCACGGCATTGACTTAATTTCACAATCGTGTAGTTGGATCATAGCCTCTAAATAACCCCGGAACTGCGCAAATAAGCACTGCCGAGACGTTCTGAACTCTGAGGGGAATAGTGCTAACGCCTAATAACAAAACATGGTTAAATTAAGGAGTTTTGGGGGCAGATAATGTTTTAGTAAAGACGAAAAAATCTCCTGACTCCCATTATATGGATATACGCTGATCATTAATGGATGTAAACTTCTCCTGAAGGACTCCAAATGGCTCCAAACTTGTCTGGGTGAATAAATCAACATATTGGAGGCAGAGTTTAACTTAACCCCGTTTCTCTTGCAATCTACAATTTTCAGATGGTGAAGGGTAAATGAAAGGTAACATCCTGGCTTTGAATGACATGGTGCCAGACTGAGTTTCATTTGCTGCTTTTCTTCATTCTTTCAATGAAGAAAAGCAGCAAATGTCCAAAATCTGGAAGCCTGAGGAACGTTTGGGCATATTACGAAGCTGTGCCTCATCAAAATAACATTTAAAGAATTCTGGGATGAATCAGGACTTTAGCACAGTTCTCAATCTTGTACGTTCAGGTGATTTAATTTATGAGTTGTCCATTTGGGAGAGTAGGCGTGTCAGAGTATGAACCTCCGTTGGGGGGGCATGATAATGAGCGGATGCCTGGGCAGGGTGTGAGTGTGTGTGTTTTGGTTTACGTTTGGTAGCTGCATTTTTTTTTTTTTATATTGCATAACTCCGACACCTTTGACCTCCTCCCAGACACAACTACACATATATCAAAATCCAGTGTATGTTGCACCCCTCCCCACACTCACTGCCTCTCTAGGTCAGCCATATTTGACAGATAGTTCGGAAACAACGATGAAAAGTCTGCTTTAAGGAGCCAACTTCCACAGGCCATTAATTATGAATCACTTTTCTGTTTCTGTTCCAAAATAATTATTTCATTCACATTAAGAAGAAAAAAACGGATGAAGTCGCTCTTATCCCAATAGTTTGTTTTTAATAGAAAATTTGATTATTTATTATTCATTATTATTGATTCTGTCTGAGCATCGGGTAACGTCTGGGAACCTTTAAACCATGCAGTGAAACAAAATGAGGCTGACACACCCTCATTTTGTTTCACTCTTTTTTTTAACTCCCGTCTATTCAGGGTTGTGGACTTTGAGACATTTGTTTGACACAGTTGCGTTCATTCTTTCTGCATTGATTTCTTTTGTCTGGTCTTCTTGAATCAACATAAGTTGACAGAGTTCGACTCATACACGTTTTGTAACGTTATCAACCCCCTTAGGGAATTATTCAGATAAAAAAATAGTCCATTATTTCATTTATTTTCTTTTTCCCAGTTCATGCCGCCATTATAAACGAAATAAAAATATTTTGGAGTAAACATCCGCCCAAAAAACTCAGAAACATATTTTCCAGAAAAATTCTCTGATGTCAAGAAGTAGTAAAATTACAAGTAAAACTCAGAATTTCTTAAATGAATTGCAGATATTATCCAGAAAAAAACTCAGACTCTGTCACAAAAGTCATAAAATTCAGATATTTTCTAGGAAAAATGCATAATTCTCAGATGCAAAAAAGGCAGAAAATTCTATGATTAACTTCTTACAATTTTGTGACTTTAAAATGTCAGAATTATCTTAGTTTAAAAAAATTAGAAAATATATGCCTTTCATCACGGACATTTCTTATTTTCACCTCAGAGAATTACGCTTTTTTTCCACCTAGAAAATATTTAAAATTAATCTCAAAATGTCTTTCTTTTTAACTCTTAATTTTAGTACTTCTTGACATCAGAGAATTTCAGAGTTTAGTCTGGAAGATATGTGACTTTAATGTCATATTTTCTGAGTTTTTTGGGCTGATATTTACTCCAAAATATTTTTAGTTTTCTTACAATGGCCCTAATACTCCGTCGTAGTGTTTACCCTGGATCTGCTGCACCCCTGAAATGCATTGGTGGACATTAAACTCACAAATTTAACGTTTGAATATATTTTGGATATTCTCTATTCCCCACAGGATCAAATTTATGAATACACACTCAAATATTAACATAGATGCCAAATAACAGTAAATATCCTCTAGATTTTAGCGCAACGGCTGAACTTATCTATCCGAAAGCTTTTGGCAAAATTCTAGAAAAGCGTTCTGCAGCCTGTGGCTCTTTAGACCTTCCATAATGTCTCTCAGGCACTTAGAAAATAACAAGTAACAAAATAGGATTTTTTTTTTTAAGCAGGTGTTTTGTGTTGACAGAATGATGCTAAAAGTAATATTTTTAGATCAATTCTTTTGGTTATTTGGTTTGAAACTATGTTAATTTCTACAATATTTGCCAAAAATATCAAAAACTCATAAAGGAAAATGAATCCATCCACTTTTTGCTAATTTTTTTTTTTTTTTTAAACCTAAAAACAGAAATGAAATGGTGCTTCTTTATAAATAACATTTTACTGATCAATATTTTAAGTTAAGTTTTCTAAAGTTTAGGTTTTCTTGTAACATTTGCGGCTCTAAATGAGTTTTAGATATCTGGATTTAGTGCAAAACTGCTATTTGGACGGTAAAGGTTGCAGACCTCTGTTGTAGAAGAATATATGACCCCCAGTTTTATTAGAATTAGGAGAGTTTCTTTAACTTTGGTGATTTTAAGGCAGCAGTGTGTCCGTGTTGCTCTCTCTCGCCCAGTGATGGGCAGCGGCGACCCAAACAGCTAGCAACACACAGCAGTCATGAAAACAGGAATCCCTCAGACATGACTTACCAAATGACATTTTTTTTTATGTTATAGTGGAGCAGATTATACCTTGGACAAAGAAAACGCCTCAGCACACGTTACAGTGCTAGAAACAGCAACTTCGTTTTAAATTGCATTGTGGCGTTTATTTGTCTTTGAGGCAAATGTGAGCTTTCAACTATAATTTCCCGAACAAGAACTGTCTGGCATTTTCAGACAGTTTTCAGTTAATATATATTTCTGAAAATTTCTGTAGAAATATACAGTAGCTTTCAGGAACATGTATGTAACAGATTTTTATACATTAGCTAATTATTTGATATGGAACATTTTCAATATATTCAAATTTTCTGAGATTTCAGTTATGATGTTAAAAATAAATATATCTGTATCGGTGTAATTATTTAATCTAATATACAAGTTTCACTTTTTCAATTGAATTACTGATATAACTAAAGTTTTTCATTATATTCTAATTTTATGACAAGCACCCTTTTCAATTAATTGCACTTGTGAAAGAGAAAAAGAAGGCCATGTTACCTTCTGTAGTTTAGGTTGATAAAGGTCTCGATTTACACTTTTAATGAATATATTAAGCTCCCTAGCTCAATATTTCAGACTGATCTTTTAAAGTACAGTTCCATGCATTAAAAAGAATTGAATGTCAGAATAGATAAACTGAATTCATTTAAAAGTAAAAACATTTACCATAGTTACTGGGGGGGAAAGTTGACCAATCGATGATCTCACAAAGCCCTACTACTCACTAGTTCCGGTTAGTGAAAAAGGCGCGGTACAGCAAATTATTAACCAGTTTCTAAATCTATCATCATCTACAGGGTGAGTGGCCTTAATATTAACCCTCAGCTAAATCAAATAATTGTTTTTAGCATTGGGTATTTGACTTTGGTTAGGTTTATACTTTGTAGAGTTTCGCCAATAGCATAAAACTGTCTCTGATCTGATACATCGGGAAACCAGCACATTGTCTCAAAAGTGAGAGAAGCCCAATAAAGCTGAACTACCACCTTAAAATAAATCCGTTTGTATCAGAAAACTGACACGAGCTACCTGTGTTAGGGTGAAGCTTTAATATGTTTTATTTACTCTGTATGCTTTGTTTTAAGCCATTTTTTTAACAATAATATTTTTTTCACGTTTTGCTGTGCCCAATTAATCAGTTTCTGGCTGCGCCACTGTTTTTCTAGGGATGTGTATTCGCAAGAATCTGGTGATATATGTATAACCATGCAGTGCTGATTATATGATAAATTGCGGCTTATTGTTATTTCTAAAACTGAATCTAACTGTGGAAAACCTTTTACAACATTCTGAGCACTCTGTTTCAGACATAACACATCCAGTTTTATTACTGAATGAAGAAGGTGAAAACAGCCACCAACTAGCCGTCATACTTTTAATTTTACTGCGTAAATTATCATCATCATTAATGGTTTCATTCGAATTGTAAGAGATAAAATAATATATTTTTGATACATTGCTTTTGAATGTCGACATAAAACATTGCAATATATCCGGTTATCCATTTTTTCTTACATCCAAAATGTTTTCTTTCCATTTGTTTATGACAGGCCTCTTTCTTGTTTACTTTAGAAATAACTATTTATTACTTTTAAAAAGCTGATAGATGCCTACGATATTTATCTTTTCTAGAAATGTTTTAAGTTGCCAGTGTTGTTTTTTTTTTTTAATCTTCCCGTCTGCTTTATGCTGTCAGATGGGTTCTTTTTAAGAGGTTTCTTGATTCTTACTGGTCTAGTAGCCAACTAGCCATCATATCTCTGTGAAACTGATCTCAACAGTCCAAAAATGCAGTTCATCACAGTTAAATCGTTATTCAACAATACATTTTTTTATTTGGGTCAAACAGCCGCCGTAAATAGATTTTCATAAATGAAAATAATTATTCCAACAAAGCCTTTTATTTTTCCTCAAGGTAGATTTGTCCGACATAAACATTATTTGAAACATTAAAGTGGCAAAAAATGCAGAGGCACAGGAAAAAGTCCTTTATTTATCCAACGCACTGTATATGGGAGTAACCATAGTGTTAAAAGCTTAGCAACATTAAGCGTATCTGTTTTTTCCAGACTGGTAAACACACCCAGAGAGCACGTCCGTGTGACTGGACCAATCAGAAATATGTGCTTGCTCCACTCTGCTGCGCAGAAAGCCACCGGGCTGCATTCCTCTCCATGAGTTACAATTGTTGAATTGTTGCAGAGAGACGCCCTTTCCCTGGATGCCTTACATGTCTACATGCTGTAGGTATGAACCGTGGGTCTGTACGCCATACAGGGTGACCTGAACCTCCTGATGACTAGATTATGTAAGAGCAATGACCCTCTGGATCACCACTGTTGACTGTACACGGCGGGTGTCTGTGTTTGTTGCATGAAGGGAACAGGGTCAGTGTGAGGCCGGGTATGAACGGGGAAAATAATAAAAACTCAGGAGATTAAGAGTAGAGACAACGAAGAAAACGTAAAAAATTTTTATTCCAGTCTCTTGTAAAAGTGGCTTTCAGTGAGATTTCATGAGATAGACCAACAAAGAATCTCATTTTGAGATTAAAAGAGAAGGACGTGTTGTTTTCAAAAATGGTTACAATTAAACATCTTACGAGTGTGGCATGCATTTGTATTAGGGCCACAAAACTCCCACCCAGAGGTTGTAATTTTCATTGCCGCTCATTTTGACAGAGGAGATCAAAAACATCCGATCATCGTCAATTTTTGACATGTTCAATCGTGTTTAGTTTTCATTCATTTTCGTTTATATGTAAGCTGAACAGAGAATGCACATCATGCCGTCACATCACAGGCAGAATACATGTAGGATACTAAATATGAACACTCCACCTACTGTGGCCTAAACACGAAGTCTCACAACCTACTCAACCTACAAAATTGAAGCAAACTCAGAAATGACAAAAAAAATTGCAGTACCCCCCTCATCCTCTAGGGGCTGGCTCCAGAAAGCAGCAATTTCCCATTGAGGCCATGTACACACGTAGCCGTTTTTTTTTTTAAAGAAAATTTTTCCCCCGCTCCTTAAAAAAAAAAATCTCCATCCCCACATAACCGGATAAATATGTTTTTAAGCACATTCATAGACATACAAACCTGTAGGGGGCAGTAGCTCTCCCAAATCCCATCTTCTCAGAGTACAGCTGTAATGGGGCCTTAAAAGTTGGGCCCGACCCGAGAGAGTTCAGCCCGAATAGTATATTCTGATTGACAGCTGATTAAAGCCTGAACCCGATTACAGCCCGACATTATTCTAAAGTCACACACCTGAGTTTCTACTAGAAAAAAAACTGGCCCTGGACGACGTGACGCAGGCTTTCAATTTACTGGACAAATGTTTGAAATTCTGGTCAATAGGCCCGTTATCTGAATCTTAAACTTATATGAAAAAGGCATGTTGATTTATAATTTATTTTTTTTTTTTGTCTGCAGCTATATGCAGCTTTAACCGCCTACTTCTGTTGCGTAAAAGTCTGTCTCACCTGCATGGGTCTTTCACATCATGATAGTGGCCCACTGCAGCGCTTCATTATAAATTATCGAGCTAATGAGATGATCAGCTGACCGCTAAAGCCTGTGGACAATTTAGAAACCGAACGCGGCGGGTTCGGGCAAAGATCTTCAGCTCTAGCTCTAGCTAGTAACTTTCTACTAGCTAACTTCTGCGTACAGCAGTGATAGAGCTGGTAAAAACAAGCGAGCAAAAATCGCTTTGACAATAGAAAATACCAGCACAGCTCTAAGGGCATGAATACTGTTTCTGAGTGTAAACACGTCGCACAAGTGACTATGGAGAATTTTTGTGTCGCAGACATTGACGTTACGACACTTAAAAATCACACGCAGAAACTGAAAAAGGAGAAAACGCAGATCTTCACTTTTTGTTGCAGAAAACCCCCGTTTACGTGTGGATGACAGGACAAACCGTACAAAAATATCTCAGTTTTGTGAGACTCCCGGCTATGTGTGGACGTATCATAAATCCCATGTTAGAAATCCCAACTTCACAGCAGAAATAGACAGGTTTACAGCCTGCATAAAAAAACACATTTTAGGTTTAATAGTTTCATAGCAATTCTGAGGAGGTCCATTTTTTTTTTACAACTTTTAGATTCAGTTTAAGCTTGATATTGTGAATAATATATATATATATTTATTATTTATTTGTTGTTATTTATTTGTTCTACTGACTGACATGTCACCAATGAGTCACCGTCAGTGCTAGCGCTGGTGGCTAACGGCTTCATCATAAACATCCAGGGATTTTGAGATGTTTGGCCTTCCAAGGTGAGATCACCACTGGCCTTCCTTCTTTACTTATTGATTATTAAACTTTTTTTTGGATTAAAATACACTTTAAGGCTTTATGCTTTTATTTGGCAATATTATTGCTACGGGTGACGTCACTGATGCTCTGTCCATCTGTTTACAGCCTATGGAATGGACCTGAGCTGCACACCCTTTGGTGTTTGATCAAATGTCTCAAGGAAGGATGCTTCCTCGGAGAGATGATGTTTTCCAAAAATGAGGTTGAATCCGCTGCACTAGAAACTAGAATTATAAGCTGCACAAGTTGGCAAAACTCTCTGATTGAGGATTCGCTGCTTCAGCTGGTCATAGAAACACTCCAAAGCCTCCGTAACAACACGCTGTCAGAGAGCGAGATGCATGGAGTACAAAGTCCAGGTCTGATGCTCATGGGAATCTTTGATTGATTGATTGACTTCTGCTCTGTGTGTAGAGTCGGAAATGTCTGCGCATTTGCGCCAGGTGGTCAGGTGCATGAATCTCAATGTTACAATGACCGGAGGCCTTCAGATTTTTCGGTCACCGTTTTTGAAAAGAACGTCCGTCCTCCAACCCCTGATTCAGTTCTGCAGAACCACCTTTCGCTGCGATTACAGCTGCAGATCTTTTGGGATCTGCCTTCACAACCTGTGCACATTAAGAGGCAGATATTAATGCCCATAATTCTTTGGAGAAATGTAGAGAGACTGTAAACAGCAAAAAGCTGCCATTCATTTTCAATTGGGTCTAGATCTGGACTATCACTGGACCATTGTACCACACACATATGTGAAAATAACACCACATCAACCTGAACACATCATTTCCAATGAATTGTTTCTTTTTTTCTATTTGTGTTTTCACTCTGATCTAACCGCTTGCAGCCAAAACAAATGTGGCTTTTCCTGCAGCGGCTTTAAGTCTCATCTGACCAGAGGAGCTTCTTCTATGTTTGTGGTTTCCCCTAAATGACTCAAAGCAACCACCAATCAGGACGGTTCATGACTTTATTTTAGCAATATCCTTATTTTTACTTAATTAATACTTATTTTATTCTCTAAATCGCAGATTTTTTGGGGGGTACAAGCAGTAATTTATCTCCTTACTGTGCATCTCTGCAACTTGTTTAGAGTTTTAGATCCTTATCCGGCTTTGAACCTCGCCACAACTTTCTCCATGACCTCTCTGCTGTGTTCTTTTGTTTTCATGATGCCGTTTGTTTACTAATGCAGCCTTCAGAGAACAGCTGGATTTAAAATGAGATTCAGTTACACTCAGACCGACTTTTCCTCCTAGTTCGGTGACTTCTAAAGGCGGCTGGTTGCACTGGATTTTATTTAGACTTATCAGATTAAAAGAGGCTGAAAAAAAGAATGCATGCCAAAGTTTTAGGATTTTGAAAACCGCACCTCATTTTTGTTCCGCTTCACCGTTATTGCTGCTGTGTTTTTGCTTGGTTACAAAAAGTCCCTGCAACACGTCATAAACGTTTTTGGTTGTAACATAACAGATGAAACCAAAACATAAATAAAATTTAAAATGGTTGTTTTGTGATATGACGTTAAACATTAGAGTATTCCATCAATCTATTGTCAATACCTGTGGGAACTGGTGCCTATTTCCAGCAGTCATTGGGCATTTAGAGTAGTATTTAAGGTAAATCCCATTTTGAATAGCTTTTGTACCAAAGTTGGCTGTGCACATTGCCAAATCATGAGCCTAACTCAGACTTATTCCCTTTGACCTCTAATTTTTCACTTTCGTTCTTGCAGTTTATGCTTGACTTCTGCAGAAATCCAGCTCCAGTTAATCGCACGATCGCACTGATGGATTCGTGAACCCCAACATAAAGGAAAGGCTAAAGGAGGAGAGAGGTAGGGAGAGTGTGAAGAACAGGTCAGTCTGGTCCTCCAGGCACAGGGCCGATACCTGGGCGTGGGCACACCTGTTACCCTGCCTGGGAGGAGCCAGCAATGGTAAGCCCTGTATGAACTGCTGTGTGAGAGTCTCTTTGAGAAGAACCAAAGACAGAAGAGAGACGCAGTGTTGGGAAGACAGAGGCCAAGAAGGAGTACAACTCAGAAGGTGAAGTTTCCGTGGACTCTCCACCGCCAAGATGTCCAAACTGTTGAAGGGGAAGGACACCTCAAAAAGCTCAAGCAAGATGAGCAAGTAAGTTCTTCCTCTGGATAATAACTAATACATTCAGAGATTGCGGGAGGTATCTGTGTTTGTGTCCTGTCCATCCTCTGTGGGCCTCTCACCGTCTCGATCCTGCATCCTCCTCTGTTACATTAAGGCCACTTAAGGAACGTCTGCTGCACTTAAAGTAAATCTTCAGGGATGGAGGGAAGCTTTTAGGAAGAGGCTCAAGTCAAGATGTTAATGAGACACAGTCTGTCAGAAATACTAAAAAAACTAAACAGTTGTTTATTTTTAGTCAACCTTTCTATATCTAATCTAAAATTTAAACCTATCAGTAACTGTGTTGAAAATATATGTTAAAACAAAGAGACGTTTAGATTTGGTCGTTCACATTCTCCTGTGCCGTGTTTTTCTCGCTAAAAGGAGATCCATATAAGCGAATGTGTAAAAATGCTCAGGTATTTTTACATATACCAGCATATCTCTACAATATCTTATGTATCCTTGAACAGTTTGTCATTAAGATGAGTCAGTTTGAGTTTCAATCTGCTGGGAGGTCAAAATGTCCACTATTTATTTCCAATTCTGTTCTCCGTGATTGCAGTCATCAGGGAACAGGGCTGGGCTGCCTTTACTCATCAGCTGGTTTCTTTTCTCTTTAGTGGGTGTTGGTGTTCCAACCGTTCACTGTGGTTTCTATCAGGACATAAATAGTTTAATATCAAGTCATTTGTTAGCTGAAAGAGGGAGTGTGCAACCACCAAAATTCAGCGTTTTTTTTCTCAGTGATACCCCTTTAAAACTAATCTGTTACCCTTTAATGCTATCATTGATCTCATTTTTATTATTGTTACAGTTATATTACATCTGTATATTTTACTGGCTTTACATCTATGATGTCTAAACAAACTTTGGGGATTTTCATAAAAAGCAAACAAAAAGCAACGCTGGTGGTGTTGGTTTTATTTCAGTGGGAACAACTCGAGTGAATCAATGAAGACGCTCTCACCCATCTGAAAGTCCTAAGAAGCGAATATGCTCTGATTCAAAGATCTTCCGGGCGTTGCGTTATCTCTGAACGTCAGTCTCTGTAATGCACTCAGATGTGAACATCTTCCCTGAAAACAAAAACGTCTTACCGTGGCATTAGATAAATTTAATCTCCAGCTCATTGAAGTCAACAGGTGTTTTTTTAAATAACTATTTTATTTTGAGATTCATTGAGTAATCTCTTTTCGGAGCTTGGAGCGGGGGAGTGAGAGCCAAGCCCAGTCAGGGAGGGTTTGCTCGACCAGCTTTTCTAAACCTCACAACTACTCTAGCTAAAGAAATGCAGACCAGCCCTTCTAAGTTATGCGACTCATCCAGTTCTCCTACTTGCAGGCACTTTAACTTTACACCCATATTCATTCATGAATGATGTGACAACATTTTATGTGGGGTTTTTTTCCAATCATGAGTAATTAATCAGGGATTTAGCTTGAACACCTTAGAACAGCTCATCTCCTTGTACCCCTGTCGCACTATTGCATATCTCTCTGTTATCATAGCTCAGGAAGAAATGGAAAACACAGCCATGATTCAATAAAATGTCATAAGCTGGACTTTATAGAGGCTCACCTCAGTATGCTGGGTGCTTGAAAGTAAAAGTGAAATGAATGAAAATGACTTTCTAATTATTTTGGATAATAGTTTTCTGACCACTTGGGTTCATTCCTAGTTGTTTGATCCGTACATATTTTAAAAATACTATACTAATTTATCCTATTGCATGAACACTAGTCAGAATCAGTTTCATTCGGCAGACTCCGGCACAAAAAAAAGGGATTGTACTTTGGTTCCACTTTGCTCTCAATTAAGACATTTAAAATATAAATATGTAAAAATAACTTTTGGGAAATTAAACATATTTGTTGTAGACAAAGTCAAATTAGGCCACAGGAGAGCAGGAACATCAAAACAGGGGCACAGCTTCAGTTGTGATCCTAATGCTTTTATAGAGGTTAAGCTAGAGATAAAGCATTGGAAAGGATTCCTAAAAACCCGTAAATCCACACCCGTATTTAAAGAAAACACACACGTTGTGCTGACACAGGAAGAACCTTTAGATGCAGCGTGTTTCCACAGCAGTCTGTCTCTGAGGGTGTGAATTGTCTCTAAGCATTTCATCCACTAAGCAAGGACCCTGAGCAGTGATACAGGCAAACAGCTACCCCTCATTAAAGATCCAATTTTATAAAGTTGCAGGAGTTAGCTTTATGGGTTTTTTTTGTCCGCATATGTAGGTAAGTTTCAATTAGCACCTTGTGTAGCACTGAGGTTGCTAATATTTGGAGCGGATACCTGCTTTTCCTGCTGAGTGACCAGGACCAGCCAGCTCATCGTGACTAAGAGAGGGACGACAGAAAGTCCTGCAGCGCCTCATTCCTCCTGAGCTTCAAGAAATGGCAGAAATTACACTTAAAACAACAGAATTGAGCTTTTTTTCTTTGTTGCTTGTGGCTTTTTTGGGGTTTCTGGGGCTACGTTAGGGAGATGTGTTCAGTAGATTAGGTCTGTTCCTTTTTATGTTGCATACCCTGACAAGCAAAACTTCATGTAGCTACTGTTAAACACCAGACAAGGAGGACTCTGATAAATAAATTACACTTAAACTTGTCCTTCAACGAGCTTTATGAAATTTTGTCTTTTTTCTACTTTTATATCTGAGCTTTTTAAGTTTTTAACATTTTGAGCTCCTTTCCTCCATAAGGAACCCAACCCCGAAAATGTATAAGAGAAATGTTCTTGGAGATTCATATAAATTATTTTCATATAGGATAATTTTTTTGTCTCTCTGAGCTTTTATTTGCTCTGACTTGTTCTCACAGATTTTGTGTAATTGTGAATTCTCTTTAAGAACTGTGTTGTGGGTATTTAATGGGATTTCACTGAAAAGATATTTGATCAGACATCCTGCCATGAGCAGTGATTAATCATTTATAGTGTTAATGTTGCACCACATGGGTGAGAACGGCAGTCATGGCAAAACAAGAAGGATGTAAAGTTTTAACGGTTACTAACTTCACATTTTAAATCATCTTTACCACCTTGTGTTAGCAGTTATCCTAGCCAGCATTATTAACAGCTGCCTCGGTATATTTCCAAATCTGAACTCTGAGATCTCCAAAAGTCTGCTGCCATTTCCAAATTCGGGAAAGTCCATAGCACACATGATTGAAAGAACAGACAAACTTTTTAATTTCACTTTAATGCTGTTTATTTATATAGCATTAATTCACATCACGTCGTTACAAAACATTTAAATTCAATCACTGCAATCAGTTTAAAAGTTTTCTGTTTGAGGAAAGCCAAGAAATTGAATTGCAGCATTTACTGTTCTTGTTACCTGGTTTAAGTTTTGTTCTCTGTTCTCTCTCAGCCTGAACAAACTCCCTCTTTTTAATGTGCTTCTGTGCAGAGATGTTCTATATCAGGTTTTATACCGATATACCAATGTAGTCTAAGTCTTAATTTCCGATATATCGATATAAACCGACACCACCATTAGACGCCTACTGAAATGTTCACGCTTTGCCTAACAAACAAAAATATCTAAAAAATTATATCCAAGATCTGTAATATTTTGACATTTTGAGTGAGAAGAGAAATAGCTGAAGAGTTTGATGTGTGATATGAAAGTAAGGTAAAAAAAAAATTGGCATCAAAAAACTAAAAACTGATACAGATGATTTCCGGCGTTACGTTTTAAAGTCAGTATCGGCCGATAATGAGTCTATGGCAACAATATCGGACATCTCTACCTATCTAATATCTATCTAAAATCTTCCTCCCTTGGTTATAGCATTAACCTGGTAGCACCTGGATATGATGCGTTCACTGATCCGTGTGGGTTTTTGAGTTCTCACTCACACATGAGTGACTGATTTGTATAAAGCAATCAAGAAATTGTCCGTTTCTGGACACGGGACGATTTCTCTGTGCATCTCTTGTATGACTGAACCAGATAAAAATATCTGAAAAAAGGCGTAAAGTATATTTATACAAGAATTTTTCATCAGTGATTGTTGGGATGACTTAAAAATGCGTAGTTAACTCGCAAATTTCTCTCTGCAGAACTCAGCTCAGCAGCACGACTCTGCTGATCGACAAGATGCAGAAGAATTCAGACCAGGTAGCGAAGGATATCCTCCGGGCCGAAGAAATGCTGAAAGTGGTGAGAAAGGAGAGATGCTTTCAACACAAAGCTATGCAATTATAGTTTTTTCCTCTTTCACAATCAGCTTATCTTTTTCTTACCCCGCAGGATCAGGAAAATGACAAGAAAGAACTGGATTTTAAGTACCAAGATGAGATCAATCGCACACTGGGCGTCGTAGAGGGCCTCCTGATGGACCTTTTCTTGGACGTTGACAAACTCAAGAAGCTCAAGCACCCTCAAGCCACATCTATTGAGTCCGAGTGAGTACATGAGACAAAAATACAGAGAACCCATCGAGTTCTGTTAGAATGCACGAAGCATAAATTGGTTTTAGTCTCTCTGCTTCTGTGGCCTTTCTATTCCTCTGTTAGTAACATTCCTTTCTACCTCTGCTTTTCCTTCCAGCATCCTTGAACTTCACAACCGATGGTCAAAGGACACAGCTATTTATGTAGATCTCTACGAGCAAATTGATGACGTGTCTCGCATGCCCAGAATCGACTGGGCGCCGGTTTTCACCCAGAAGCAAGTAAGCTCCACTTCAGCCGGCGTCAAATGAAATGTCAATTCATATTGAATAATGTTATTTAGAGTTTAAAACAATATATTTTGTTCATTAACTGAGTCCTTGTGTTGCCTTTGCTGTCAGAAAGCGATGAGCACAGAGGAGTACGGCCCCACCATGGCGGACCTGGAGAAGCAGATCGCCGCTCACAACATCTTGCATAGAGAGCTGGAAGCTTACAACTCACAGCTCTGCCTCAGCTCTGCCGGCAGCAAGGTGTGCACCAGAATACTCACAAAACTTTTTTTTTCCCGCACCTTCCTCAGTCTTAGTGAACGTTTGGGATAGACAAGCTTACCCTGCATGTTCCTGCCTTGTCTTTCAGGAGAAATATGCTGCATTCAAGAAGCAATATACCGCCATGCTGGTGAGTAGATCGCTTTAATACGAAACCCAAAATATTTTTCAGTTTAAATTAAATTTTCAGTGGCTCTCAATTGTTGAATGAACTGTTAAAAAAAACAAATTTATGTAAAACTAGGTGAAAATATTCTCCACCTTAAATGAGACACATATCTTGTGCAATCAAACAACTTTTAGAGGGGAAAAATATGAAAATTCAACTAAAGTTAAAGAAGTGTGTCGGCCAGCATCCCACATCTTGACTCTAATTTGCAGAGAGAGTTGCAGATGTTCTCTGCAACTCTAAATTGCAAAGGTTCTCTGAACCTGTCAGATTTGGAGGAAATCTTATGTCTGTTTAGGTGACCTCGCAGGTCCTTTCACATCTTGCAGATTTTTAAATCAAATTTGCAGTGAGCTTCCATCGACAGTTCAAATTCATTAAAAAAGAAGCTGAAAATATTATGATTCAAATTCACCTTTCTGTGTATTTTTTTCCTCTGAATCAATACATTCCCTTTTAATTTTTTTATGCAACGTCCCTTTATTTTAATTCCTTAAAACTTCAGTCTGTTATTTTTTGCGGTTTAATAGTGCAGGTTACCTCTCACATTAAAAGTGCAAAATGTTTTATATTAATTTACAATGATCTTTTTCTAAGCCTCAATCAATCAATCAATCAATCAAATTTTATTTATGAAGCGCTTTTCATGTCGACATTGCAACTCAAAGTGCTTTACAGATTAGAAATGACTCCATATAAACACACGTTCCCATCCCTTTCCCACAGATTTAAAAGCATGATCACATTTATCCCCTCACATTCCTGCAAAAACTGAAAAGAAATAAATATTTAAATAAATAAATAAATGAGAAAATATATTTGTAATTAAATAAATAAATCTAGAAAGAAATGTGGAAATAAATACATTTGGTAATGAATAAATGTGAAAATAAATGAGAAATTAATTATTTTTCCATTTTTTCCATATTTATTTATTTATTTATTATGCATTATTTTATTTATTGTCAATTTTGGCAGCGATTTTCCTCCATATCCTCCCCTCCTACCTAACCGCCATGCAAGCGCGCACTCAAGAGCAGCAATAAAAAGGACAGCAGGCAGAAATATAAAAATATAGAATCTCAACGACAACAGCGTAGACCTTCGAGATCCGCCGTCTTTCCCCATAAGTGGAATGTTTAGATTACGGTCAAAAAGGAAAACATAAATGCAGCCGTTTAATTCGCTTTCTCCTTCAGGAAAAATCCAAGTGGCGCCAGCACCACCTGAGCAGCCTCTACGAGTACATGCAGGGCAGCAAAAAGGAGCTGAACTTCCTGGGAGAAGAACAGGAGAAGATCAAGAAGCAGGACTGGAGCGATCACATGCTGGATCCACCTGATGTCCGCAGGCAGTATGAGGTCAGGAAATATAACAGATATATAGCGCTTTGTGCAGTTTTGTGTCTACTGCTGAGTTGCACAGAAAATTCTTTCAGACATTCAGACTTTTTCTTCATTGCTGACTTCTGCTGAATTTTTGGCAGGATAAATCCTTAATTTGGGTGCATATTTTTTAACCGTAGAAAAGAAACAACTATCTTATTAATTTTAAGGCGATACATATTAAGAAAAACTAATACTCTCTCAATTAGCACTTCAAGAACAACAGTCTTTTGTCCCATGAGAGTGAAGTGAACAAACTCGAGGATGAAGGTGAGAGACTCCTTGAACTGAAACACCCCGCCAGTGAAACAATACAGGTACTGAAATCAGTCTTTAAGGATTTCACCAGAGTTAAAGCTTTTTAAACTGAATGTGTATTAAATCAAGGTGAAATCTTTCTTTTAAGGCCCAGAGAGACGCTTTAAGAAACGAGTGGCAGAATTTCCTGAGTCTCTGCATTTGTAAAGAAACACATCTGGACAACATAGATGAATTCACAAAGGTAGGCAAAGTTTGTGAAAGCGCATTTAAGCAGGCCGTGCTAAACAGATGTTTTTGAAGGCCCCGCGTGTGATAGCAACATGAACACGTTTTTTGTTTTTTTTTTTCAGTACCAAATGGACACTGAGCAGCTTTCAGAGACACTAACTGAACTCAACAGCACACTGGACCCAACGACTGTCAGCAAGAAGAGTAACTCAGAGACTCTGCTGCAGCTCCAGGTGAGATTATAAGAAAAGAAAGCAGAAGAGTTCAATGCATACAAAATCTGATTAAAGTGGTTTGTGTTTTGTTTGTTTGATTTATTTATTTCCTTGTTCTACAAACAAATTAAAAGAAAAGTAGTACCGGTACTTTTTTTTTGTCATTCTCTTGTGAAAATGTATGGCAAGGCAAATTTATTTGTATAGCACACTTTTAACAACAATGCGATTTAAAGTGCAATTCAATATAATTGTTTACATGAAAAATATGAGAAGCTGCTAAATCTGTATTTGTTAATAGATTCATATTCAAAAACGTAACAGCGGATACCTGGTATTTACCTCTAATAATACCTCTAATACACAAATACTTGAAACCCCCTTGCTTATGAGTGCATATCTTAATATCTCAATAGACAAATATATGCAGAAGTAGAAGCTAACAGTTTTCCTTTTCTAGGCTCTTTGCGGTACAGCCAATCAGCAATAGGGAAAATAAATATCATTAGTAGAATGTGTGCTTTGCAACCTCCAGCCAAGAGAATGTAGCATTTTCTTTCAGTCTTTTAGATATGCTACATGAAAATGTGTGCAAATACTGATATCGCGAATAGGCAGGTGTTCACTGTATTTAGTGTCATGGAAGAAATTCATTAGAGATGAGGATAATGATGAGGATGATTCAGTCTCCATTGGCTTTTTTTAACATATTTATTATGATGGTACAGGAATCCGTCTTCAGGCATCTTGGGCATCTCTCTCTCTCTTTAAAGTGCGGGTTGCAGGTTAGAGCCCCCCTTAAACCATAGTTTAGAGAAATATATTAGGAACAGTTTCTAAATGAAAATGTACAAATATATGCATTATTTTTGCTTTTAGCGTCGTTTTGTGAGATTGCCAGACCAAAAGTGACGTAACAGAAGGGAGTCCTGTCAGCTCGATCAATAGAAAACTACGGTTTAGTTTAGCTGCATAAAATTCAGGCATCCATGTCTGAAAGATGCTGCCTGTTTTATGGGGGCTTTTCGGCAATGGGTTCGATGTCCCAACAGGACAACAAGATTATCACAATCCAAAGCTAATAAACACACTGACTCTTGATCACAAAGCTGCAGGGTCTGATAACTAGAAACTGAGAAGGCAGCGCACAGCAAATATGACTCCCCGACCTTACGTAACTTGTCAAGATTACGAAACTTTTGAATTAACATATTTGCAGTTATGCATAGTGAAATTTAAATTAACCTTAGTAAACATTTCAAATGGTAATTTTTTTACAACGTTTTATATGCATATTAGCAACTATTTAACCTGCTCTTTAACATGGTGGTTCTGCCTGCCTGTGTCAGCTTCCAGAGCTTTTCTATCAGAGGTGTTTGGTCTACTGTACAGACATAACAACAATAAGATGAGTCCTTCAGTTAGCCAGATTAGTCTTTTCCAACTTCATTGAGTCCCAATTATTATGCCGTATTTCCCAGATGCCTTTACCAATAATTACTAAATATTTGACATACAGGCAGGGTGGGATTTTCTGGAGGGGATTTTCCCCCGTTCCGGACATTCATTTCTTATCTCTGCATTTTTCGATCCTCATGCTGCTCCAATATGGAAGTAAATCTGTGCCATCGGATTTTGAATTCGAATTTTTAGCACCGAATTTTTCTATATACAATTTTTAACGCTGAATTTTTTTAAGACATTCATTTTTTTTACATTTAATTATTTGAGATGTCGAATTTTTTAACACTGAATTTTTTTATACATCAATTTTTTTTTATTGAATTCTTGTAGACATTGAATTTTTTAACGTTTAATTTTTTGATGTTGAATTTTTTTTGCACTGAATTTTTTTAGACCACATTTTTTCACATTTAATTTTTTGATGTCAAATTTTTTTTGCACAGAATTTTTTCAGACATCGAATCTTTTTACATTGAATTTTTTGAGATGTTGAATCTTTTTACATTGAATTTTTTGAAAAATTGAAAAAAATATAAGTTAAAAAATTCAGTGCAAGAAATTTGATGTCTTTTAAAATTCAAAGTGTGATTTAGATGCAAAAAGAATTTAGGGTAAAAAAAATTGGATGTAAATAAAACTGGCGATAAAAATTTGAATTCAAAATCCGTTGGCACAGATTTACTTCCATACTCCAACAGAGTAATATTTCCCTTCACACGAATTCTGCAACCCCTGTAATTCTTCTGAAGGACTTTAAAATTTAGGCGAACGCGTTCAAAAACTGATGGCTGCAGTTTACACGTTCCGTCTCCACAGCAGAGTGCAATTTTTGTCATACGAGATGAATAGAAAGATAAAAACACTCACACATTTTCCCTTCATCTCTGCATGGAGCAGAGGTCAGGTGTAGAAATAATTTTGAGGTGTAAGAATATAGTCTAATAAAACGTGCGTATGGGTAACGTCAATCTCTGCAAATAAGTCTACGTGATTCACACATAGAGAAACTGTGGAAGATAATGGAATATCAGTTTGGATATTAATTATATGAAAATTGCACTGGTGGGTGCTTCAAAAAACCCCAACAGATTAAGTGGTGGGCACAAAACTGTAATTTATAAGCATTACCTGGGACATGTCCTCGGCTACTAACTCGAATATCTATAGTTTCCGGCAGGAAGTGTGCACGATTTAATAAACAGAGATTACAGATTCTTACACCTGAAAATAATTTCTTCACCTGACCCCGACTGGGCTCCTCTGGCCCAGAGGTGGACTTTTTTCCCCACAGAAAAATATGTAGAGTTGTGGGTCTAGGGGGACAAGGTGCTGGTGATGCTGCCACTGGGAAAAAATAATCTCAGCTGCAATGACTGGATATAAGTCAAGTGTATTCTTATCTTTAATTTTAATCATCTTAATATAATTGATCTTATCTTAAGTTTTTGTCATGTCAACAATAATTTCGTTTTTCACGTTTTTCTGTTAGTTTTGAAAGGGTAAACATATGCGCAAGAAACCCTGCAGCCAGCATACACAAACCTGTCATTTTTTTATGAACAAAAATAAAAATAAAATGCACAAATTGCACACTGCATACAGGGTAGGTTCACCTAGATTACAAGAGAATGAATTCCCTTTGTACGTTTTTTTGATCATTTAACTGTAGGAAGTTATTAGCCGTCCAGTTTTCACTTTACTCTTTACTTAAGGCGGTCAGCAAGAGACAGCAAGGAATTGCCCGATTTGAGGAGGAGGTAAAAATGAAAATTGTCTGCATAAAAAATGGGAAGAAACACAACATTTTCTAATCATGTTACCCAATGGCAACATGTGTGGACAAAAGGGGACAGGACCAAGGAGACACCCCTTGATGGGCATGTAGGAGCATATTGGCACTCAGACACACTGAGAAGGTTCTATATTAGCTGGTTTTCATTTCATTACACTTCATATTAATAACTCTCTCAGACAACAACCGGTCCAGCCCAAGGATAAAACTGGATGAGAGGTCAAATATATCTTCCAGCTGTCTTCTACTTATTCACTAACGATTATTACATCCTGGATGACTGAGAATCTACAACAGTGCAAACTAAACTCTAACCCAGACAGGGAGGCACATGCTTTGGCTTTAGCACCAGAATGCACACTCATTTAGTAATCTGAACTAAAGGGAATTTGAAGGAAGTCACAACAAGGGAAAAGAAGGTGATTGAGACAGCTGGCAATAGCCTTCAAAAAAGGTAAGGTAAATTATGTCTCAGCAAGGACCTTCTGTGTTATAAGATGAATTCCGGTAATCTGACATGACCTCCAATCTGAACTGCAAGAGTAGGGGTGTGTTAGAAATAACCTAGTCTGAGTTACGGTCCACAGTGAGAATGTGTTGTGTTCGGATCTATTTTCATACGGTTTTGTTTCTCTCCAGGGTGAGGAGAATACTGTCCAGAACTCTGAGCAGCTACTGGCCGACCTGAGAAGACGGAGTACAAGCATTCCTCCACTTCGGCTACGACGCACAACCCCTAACAAACCTATCACAGTGGAGTCCCTATGTGACTGGGAAACAGACAAGGTGCAACCCTCAGTTTAAACAGCTGATTAATTTTATTTTTACTATTCATTAACGTGGTTTTTTTTGTTTTGTTCATTTCTGTTATTGTTTCTGTGCAGGGCGCTTTGTATAGAGAGCAGAAATTTACCTTGAAATCCAACTCTGACAAGGAGAACTGGGTCGTTGTATCTTCTAATGGAGCGACTAAAACCTTCCCAGGAGTTTGCTTCATGATCCCGCCTCCTGACCCAGATGCCATTGATAGCGTTGATCTGTAAGTCATGGAAAGCTGCGCAATCTTTAACTAATCAAAATTAAGATAGTAAAAAGACAAACATCCTGATCACATCCGCTTGACTCTCTTTGTGCTCGTCTTCAGCTTGGGCCAAGAACTGGCAGACATCAAGAAGAGGAGAGCAGCTCTGGCAGCGTCCCTGAAGAATCACAGAGCAGACGTCTCACAAGTTCAACAGTCAGGTGTTTATATTTTACTCATTCACCATCTTGATTCAGATGTTTAATCTGTGAGCCATACAAAAGGTTCCACAGAAACATACAATCACATCGATCAGATGATAACTTCCCCGTTTCTTCACTCAGTTCCAGTTTCTTCAGCTCCACCAGACCCCAAAGCAGCTGCCCTGGCTCAGGAGCTGGACCAGCTGGATTCTGACCTGGCCGTTGCAGAGCAGAGCATGCTGAGCAGCCTGCGAACCCCGGTGAGCCGCACCGACCCGGCCGGAGATCTGGCCAGGAAGCTGAAGCAGCAGGAGGTGAGTCGACACGAACGCTGGTGGTTTCAGAGGGAATGAAGAAAGCAGCTCTGGTCACTGATCCTGTTAGAAAGCTTACAGTAGATGTTTTCTCTTTTTCTTGGGGGGTTTAAAATAAATGCAGGGGGGGAAAAGTTACACAACTGCATGATTTTATTCATTCTTCTAGGTAATAAAAAAAAGAAGAAATAGAATCATTCTTGCATGCACTAACACCCAAAGTATAACATCAGTTTTCTTTATCCCATATATTCGGACAAATATTTACATAAGATCTTACTTCCGATCTTTCATTAATTTACATTAAAAAAAACTAACTGTCTTATACAGCAAACTGCCAAGTCACTGAAGGCTCTGAAACAACAGAGGCAGGCAGCCCAGGCTGACCTGCAGCCTTTGCTGTCCAAAGATCCTTCTTCTGGGTTGCCGCTGAAGCTCAGCGCCGCCAACGACAAGCAAGACAGCTTAGCTGCTCTGGCGGATCTCTACAACAAAAAGTAAGTCTTTTTAACTTTTTTATCACTCCTCACTGCAAAGCACTTGCATAAAAGATACATTTAGTTAATGAAACTCAGTTGATTTTTGTTGCAGTAATGCAGAACAAACATTTTGTAGGACAAACAGATGTGGTTCATATCCAGAAAAATGTAAATAAATTACATTTGATTTATACCGGTTCAATCACAGCTACTTTTTTAAAACAAAATTCATACATTTCAGATGACGTACAAAAGCCAGTGGTAATAAAATTATAAAATTCCCAACTGTCAATAAAAAAACCTTAAACATGCAGGTAAAGCCAAAACAAAAATTAGATGTTGATACTTTTAAAAAAAAGAATACATGCTCTTCTGTCCTCTAATATAAAATAATCTATTCGTTTCCTGAGATGCTCTATAGACAGCAGATTTTTGCAAGAAATTTGAGTTAGCACATTTTACAGTTGATTAAGTATCAATGGGCATCTATCTGATCAGTTTAAATTATTCTGGTTGACTTGTTAAAGTATTTTTTATTTAATATGAGTGGGTTGTACTGACACACAACATTTAATAAAGACCATGATATAGCTTTGTTCTGGTCAATCTGCAGCTTTAATGAGTCTGAATGTGTAATACAATACCTGCATGGTTCACAGGGCAGCGCACGTACACCGCACATATTACATTTATTTATGGCAAACGAAAAATATAATTCTCAGACATTCTATCCACATAGTATTTAACTCTCTAACAGCCATACATTTTTCATGTTGTTTTCTGCCCTTTTTTCTTTTTTTTTTGGCCAAAGTGGCATCAAGAATCCATGCGCCTATTCCTCCTTTCTCTGTTTGCGGTGCAGTGAAAGGGACAGAAAGGCTGGCACACAGCACCAGATACAAAGATTTTATCATGAATTTCACCCTCAATCTCAGATCACCTGCAAATGAAGAATAACCCACTCCTGCAACATTTCTTTTTTTTTTTTTGCGGCACACGCAATTTTGCGCTTTTTTATTTGGAAATTTGATTAATCGTATGTTTTTTTCACATTTTCTATCTTAAACTCACCACATGTATCGTTCCTTTATCAGAGCCAAAGCGTCTCTCAACTTGGAGAATCAAATACAGAAGGTGGATGGTCTTGTCTCTGGATTTGAGAGAAACCTGAGTGTAGATGGTCCGATTACTGACATACCTAATGCTATTCAAACCCGAGCTGAGGACATTCAGGTAAATATGAGCACATAAACAGCACATGTATTGACTGGTACAAACATTTATCCCGGCTCTTAGTTTATCCCGACTCTCCTTTTTTTATTGTGGGTGTTTAGCGGCAGCAGCGGTCTATGGCGGCAGCTCAGACTGACGTGATGAAGCTGAATCAGGATCTGGAGACGACTGAGAAGCTGTGCAGCTCCCTGGAGAAAGGCTACCAGGAGTACTGCCCCGACATCCAGCGCCAGAGAAATGAGGTCAAACAGCTGCAGAGTCGCTATGCAAATGTTGCCAACCAGCTGAAGGAAAGGTAATTACTTTAATTCAAGCATACAACCACAGATGACGAAAAAACTCCACAAAGGTTAACACAAGTTACAACTGTAATACTCCTCTTAGGGAAAATGTGTTACAAGAAACTTCAGCTAAGCACAAGGAGTTTCAGAACACGTGCCAATCCCTCAATTCCTTCCTGGACAACCTGCCGGCTAATGAAATAAACCCGAACGACGATCTGTCTCAGGTCGCTGCCAAGCAGAACTCCCAAAAGGTGAGGTAAAATTTGGACGGCGCAAAAGTAAAGTACTAGAAAGAGTGGAGTGAGCCACCAAGAACATACTTTTTTTTGTTTGTGTGTTGGACCGTTTATTTATCGTAATATAAATAGAACTCTTATGTTTCTCTCTTTTGTTGCACTTGAGTGTTCAGATTTTCATCAAAAATTATTGCACAAAATGACCAGAGTAGATTAAAAAAAAATTCTTCCCAGTAAGAATGAAATCTACCCAAAATTATTCACCTCTGATTCTAATAACTGGCAACTTTTGGCCAACTCTGCAGAATTAAAGGACTGAGGTTATTCCACGTCAGCAACGTCAAGATTACATGTTAAGTCTACGGTTGAGGCCGCTGGAGGAGCGTTGCAGTCTCTGTGGCGCTTTGTGAGCTTTGGCTCCGTCAACTTTTCAAGCTTTTCCTGCGTTTCAAGCTTCAAAGCTCAGAATGCTAGCAACGCAGAACTTCAGCTAGTTGAACTTTTGACGGTCTTAATGCTCTTGACACAGCACTGCAACCAATCAGAGCGTCTCATTGTAGTGACGTTGCCCGACGTTGACGCTGCCTAGCCAACCACGATCCGCTAGTGTTTAAAACATCCAGCAGAGAAAGGCTTGCCTACAAGCTTTGCAAGCTTCAGCTTAAAAATGTATCTTCTGTATATATGCGTCGAACTAGTCGCTTAATGAGCGTTGCTTGACACTTGCTGTCTGAACGCACCTCACGTGACAACGGCTGCCGACTTGCTCTGTTTACGTCCCGCAACAGGGGCGGGACCAAGGCATCAAGGCGAGGTTCCTTTGCATTGAGAAACACCCAGGAACACTTCCTGTTCCATGAAGTGTACACAAACATGATTGGGCATCAGATTTGAGCAGTTTTAGGATTGCCCTGTTGTCTCTGGTAAATGTGCCAAGCTCAGCATGAGCAGAGAACGAGGCAGAGTCATGTTAAACGTTTTATTTACCTGGAATGCCGTGCTGCTTTTTCCTGCTTTTTGTGCGGGCCCAGTCCGTTTAGCATTCACATATACAATTGAACCGCATCAGGCTTAATTTCAACCGAAACGAGACACAGGTTTTTAGCCTGACCAGAGTTCGCTTTTTTGGTGTGCATCATGGTTCGATTGCACATTCACACCTTCCTAAACAAACCAGACTTTTGGGGCAAACTAAGTAGCATTCAATTAAAATGGACTAAACAATGCTGTTGAGAATGCACCCACTCATAAACTATAATTTGTGTTTTTGAGCTTTTGATCATTATTCGGTATTGTTGTTCTGACCTTCTGGTAAGTAGTTGATGAGCTTTTGGAGTAAACTTGAACTGGCCCGCCCTGGGAAGTTTAACCGCTCCTCCATGTTTTCTTTGTTTTTAAATAATGGCTCTAATGGTGCCTCACTTGAGACCCAAATTCCTAAAAATAGCTTTGTAACCCTTTCATGCCCGATCAAACTCTTACACTCTTTCTTCATTCGTGGTTTTCTGTAGATCAGGAAATTATTTTTTTGTATTTAGAGATCCCATAGCCAACTTGTCAGATCGGCAAGTATCCGACCATCATATCACAGGGATCCAACTAATGTAATTATATTGAGAAAATTTGGATTTAACAAGGAGTCTGGGGGGGGGGGAGTTTAAAGCCAACTACAACATAGAGCCAGGATTTTTTGGATAGCATTTCTCCTAAGAGAATAGTTAAAATATTTCAATATAATTTTATATCATTTGATTAACCGAAATACTTCTGTGTGAGAAAATATGACAAATCTGTAATGGGCAAATACTTGCATAGTCCTGTTTGTAAAAAAGCAATGGATTTGTGATTTATGTTGTAGAGGGTGGTGGATGAGCTAAAGCGGAAGGAAGAGGACCTACAAAGAGTGCCTGACCTTTCTCGCGATCTGCAGAATCTACTCAACGTAAGAACAAAACAGAAAATACCTAGTGTAGAGTATTAATGTCATATATATGTTTTTATAAACTACATTAACCCTTTTTTTATAGATTTAAGGGATTACTGAGGCAAAATGTTTACTATTTTGTCTTTGTAGGAGTATGAAGCTGATGTGGACAGATACAACGGTACACTTGAGGAAGCTGGCATAAGTGTCCCTCAGAAGCCCAAAATGTTCACCCTCTGTGATTCTGTTGACAAAGAGGTACGATATATATGTGGTTTTACCCCCATGTCGTTACCATTTTTTATATATACAATGTTTTTGTATTTAAAAGGTTTTTTGTTACAGGAGAAAGGTCTGACAAAGCGTTTCGCAGAGGCAAAATCAGAAAACTTTCAACGCCAGAAACAGATGGACTTGGCTAAGAACTTCCTTTCACAAGTAAGAAAATCGTAAAAACAACCTGTGCCACTGAAACGGTGACAGCTTATTTGGGCTAACTGGAAAATAATTTAAAATAGTGTTGAAATTCAATAAATGTGCTTTTTCTGCTGCAGAATGAAGAAAAAGTTCAAATGGTGGCGCAGCAACAGGTGCAGCTTGAAAGCCAGCAAAGAAGTGTCTTTGAGATAGACACCCTGGTAAAAGAACTAGAGGACGAGAAAGAGAGGACAGCTCACACTCACACAGAGCTAAAAACCTTCAAATCCAGAATGATGTCACTTAAGAGCCGCAGAGGAGTGGAGCGCGTCGAAGAAAAGGAAGTACTGCAATACTACCGGGATCCTAAATTAGAAGCTGATCTGGCTGACTTGAGAAACATTCTCAGTCAAGAGGCCCTGAAGCGGACCACCACCCAGTCGGAGGTTGAGATATTAAACAAGAAAATCACATCTCTGGAGGAAACCATTAAGAACGCAACCCCTAAACTGCTAACTAGAGAGGTTACTGAGTTTGAAAAAGACCCCCAACTGGATGTAGAGGCTGCCAAGATCAGAGACGAGTTGGGGAGGATGAGAGACGAGATCCGAGTAAAAGACGGAGAGGAGATTCAAATGAAGATGGAGGTTTCAATTCTCCAGCAGAAGAGACCAACCATCAAGGAGAGAGTGGTAAAGAAGGAAGTGGTTAAAGTAGAACAAGATCCAAATATGTTGAGAGAATTGAAAACGTTTGAGATCAAAATTTCTGATGAGAACAACAAATGCAAGCTCCTCAATGATGAAATCTTTCAGACAAGAAGTCAAATTAATGCACTTGAAAGAATGATCCCCAACATTCAGCCTAAAATCATCACAAAGGAGGTGAAAAAGATTGAACAAGACCCTGAACTCATTACAGAATCAGCTAGGCTGCGAACAACCCTAGAGGAAGAGCGGGTTGGAAACAGCTCCTTGTCTCAAGAAGTGATGGATCTGCACAGAAGATACAGAGAAGTTCAAGACTGGAAACCAAGAGTTGAGATGAAAGAAATTGTAAACGAGATCTACCGGATTGACCCAAATACAGAGGTAGAGATTGTGCGCCTTCGCAAAGACATACAGGATTCAAATAGACAGCGTGCTGAGCTTGAAAAAAAGATCAGGCAGGTTGATGATGAACTGTATACCATTCGCTCAGAGAAACCCAGAGTAGAAATCAAAGAAGTTCTGCAAGAGGTGGTGAAAGAAGAAAGAAGCCCTGAAAATGAGCGAGAGATACACAGGCTAAATGAACAAGTGAACCGCCTAGACAACCAGTGCACCTCCCTCGAAGACCAAGTTAGAATGCTGCGAAGAGAAAGAGATGAATGGAAGGCAGAAAAGTCCAAGATAGAGACCCAACTGGTTAACAAAGAAGTAATAAAGTACGAGCCAGATCCACTGGTGGAGAAGGAAGCTGAACGCTTGCGAAAAAATGTGCGGGAGGAAGCACAGTTACGGCGAAACATTGAGGAGTTGGTTTTTGACCTCCAGAACAAATACATCCTCTTGGAGAGACAGAAACCGGAAGAGAAGGTTGTGGTGCAGGAGGTTGTACGCCTTCAAAAAGATCCAAGGTTAGCAATGGACCACGACAGGCTCAGCAGGAACCTCGATGAAGAAGTAATGACCCGACGTCAGTTGGATCTGGAGTTACAGCAACTAAGATCAAAGTTGGAAGAAAAGGAGTGCATCATAAGAGAGAGTGATGAGCACCAAAAAAGGATTCAAGCTGAATCTGAACTTAAAGAGATCCGACTACGCATCACGCAGCTGGAAAATGCCCCGCCTCCTGTTGAGGAGAGTATAGTGGTTGAGGAGGTGTTGAAGGTGGAGAGAGATCCAAAACTAGAGAGGATGACAGGTGGTGTAAGGTCTGACATTGACAAGGAAAGCCATGATGTCCTGCGCATCCAGAGGGAAATCCGTAATATCACCTTAAGGCTTGAGATTCTGAAGAAAGAAAAGTCAGGTGAAAAGACGGTGTACAAAGAAGTTGTTCGTGTGGAGAAAGATCAGGCTGTTGAAGCGGAAAGGGATCATCTGAGGGAGCAGGTGTCTCACAATAGATTTGCCAGACAAGACTTGGAGGAGGAAATCAGACGTCTCAATGAAAAAATCAATATTCTGATGAGCAACAAATCTAACTATTCAAGAGAAGAGACAACTCTTAGTTCGAACAAAGATGCCCTATTAAGGGAAAAGGACAACCTCACCCAAGAACTCAGGACTCTTGAAGCAAAGAAACACGATACAAGTCTTTCTTACCAGCAACAGAGTCGAATGATGAGTGAAAGAACTCAGATGAGCAGACAGAAAAGCCTGAAGATGGAGTCAGATGTGCAGCGATTGGAGAGACAGATCTTGGAAGAGAAAGACAAGATTCATCAACGAGACAGTACAATCCGTGATATGCTGTCATACTTGCAAAAAGAGGAACAGTCAGAGACAAGGACCAAAGAAACCAATGTCTCTACCAAAATCACTATTTTGGATCCAGAAACTGGCAAAGACATGTCTCCTTACGATGCCTACCTTGGGGGAATCATTGATCGCCATCAATACATCCATCTGCAGGAGCTAGAATGTGACTGGGAAGAGATAACTTCTATGGGCCCTAATGGAGAAACATCTCTTCTGCAGGATCGCAAGAGTGGAAAGCAGTACCCCATTGAAGATGCTGTTAAGGAAGGAAGGCTAACAGAGTATGATCTACAACAGTACAAGCAAGGCAAGATTCCTATCTCAGAGTTTGCCCTTCTTGTTGCAGGTGACACAAAAATGCCACCCAAGTACACCTCAGTCACCAAAAAGCCAAATTCATCGGTTAACTCCTCTACCGAGACACAACCAATTGCTGGAATAATTGATAAATCTACAGACACCTGCTTTACAATCCGCAATGCCACCTTGCGCAAACTCATCGACCCTACCACGGCCCAAAGGCTGTTGGAGGCTCAAGCAGCAACAGGCGGCATCACCGACATCAGCAACAAAGAGCGATACAAGGTCAACAAGGCGGCCCTAAGAGGCCTTATCGAGGACAGCCAAGTCCAACGGTTGCTTAATGCAGAAAAGGCTTTCACTGGAGTTGAAGACCCCATGACCAAAGAGCAATTGTCTGTGGGAGAAGCAGTTCAGAAAGGTTGGATGCCAAAAGACACGGCAATTCGATACATGGAGGCGCAGCACCTGACTGGGGGGCTGGTAGATCCTGGCACTGGTCATAGAGTGAACCTGTTAGATGCCATTCATTCCAAAAAGATTGACCGTGATATCGTAAGGGATCTTCAAACCGAGTCAGCCTATGTCAAAGATATCATAGACCCTATCACAAAGGAGAAGATCAACTACAAGCAAGCTATGGATCGCTGTAGTAAAGACCCAGCATCAGGCTTACTTATGCTGCCTGCCTCCTCCAAAGAGTCTTCTGCACGTTTTTAGAAATGTTTACTATTTAAATTTTTTCTGATCTGTAACATGTTGCAGAAGTTTCTTGCCATGAAATATTAAAGTGTTTGGGGAATTCAATGATTTTTACAAGACATATCATTTTGAAACTCAACAAAATAATTGCAGCTGAGTTGCGTTTGTTTACTGAAAGGTCTGATATGGGTATATTTGTTTTTTGTTTGTCGTTGTTTTATCTTTATGATTTAATTCAAACTTTGACATTCTATCAGCTTGGGATATCAGGACATGGTGCAATGCTATTTACTGAGATTGAATGAATTTCCTTCATTCGCTGTCAACTTTAAATAAAGTTTGACTGTTTGATACTTTGTGAAGAAATAAACTTAAATAAACTTAAGTTATGGTTCAAGAGCACAAACTCTTCATTTTGTAAGCTTTATTCTAGATTGTATGTTTGAACATATTTTAACATCTTTAGCTTTAAAAAAAGCACAATCTGGTTAAATATAAAGAACACAATATTGAACTGGGAGCTGCAGGAGGTTAATCATAATGTAAATATGTGTTAAATGCTAAAAATACTGCATAACAGAGTATTTCTCTTCAACTTTCTGACAGACCCAAGGCCAGGGTCGCCCCTTTTTATCGATCCAGTTTGTGCCGTTTGTTGTGAACCAACAATTTCATTTGGCTAATACTAACTTTTATTTATAAAATTTGGTCTTTTATTCAAAAATGATAAGTAAGGGGGAACCATGTTGGGTTAAGCCTGTCATAATCTCCATGCATGGGGTGGTAGACTATCTCTGTTATTCTGGCCAGAGTCCTTCTGTCTCCCACCAACTGCACTGGGTCCATGGGGCATTCTAGGACAGAGCTGGCCTTCCTGACGACTTTATCCAACTTCTTCCTCTCAGCTGTATATAAACTGCTGCTGCAAAATTCTGTAAAAGATGGCTGACGCAACTACAGAGTAAATAAATATCTTTAAAAGTGCTCTCTGGACTCCAAATGACAATCTCCTCAGCAGATAGTCTGCTCTGACCCTTCCTGTAAAGAGCATTAGTATTGTGGCTCCAGTTTATTATTCAGGTGAACACTCAGGTACCTATAAGAGTCCACTATCTCAATGTCCACTCCCTGGATTTTCACCGGTGTCAGTGTGGTGGGTCTGCATTTCCGGAAGTCCACCCCCAAATCCTTGGTTTTCCAAGCCCTGTGTCCTCACATACTGTGGGTGTCCTGTAAGGTAGTCCAGTATCCACATGTGGTGGTCCACTCCTGACAGCTCCAGCTTGTCCCTCAGAAGTCGTGGCTGGATGGTGTTGAAAGCACTGGAGAAATCAAAGAACATGATCCTCACAGTGCTTCCAGACTTCTCCAGGTGGGTAACAGCTCGGTGCAGGTGGTACAGTAGATGATGGTGGCTCCAATGAACACCTCATCCGGGGGTCGCACATGGTTTAGAACCAAACTTTCGAGGGTCTTGATGAGATGTGATGTCAGGGCTACTGGCCTGTGGCTGCCTACCAAGATTGGAGCATGAAATGAGCATGGATTCACAAGTCTAAACCCTGGTTTAAGCTTATCTGTCAGCGGAGGTGCAGAGACACGCTGAATCATTATGTTTCGACACAAGGCCTCTGCGCCAGGTACGCAAGGTTCATGTAAAACCCAATTTTTTAAACTGTCAAACTCAACAGAGAGGGAACATCTTTGGTTGGTCAGTCCAAAATCAGCCCAAGACCATTTCACCAGAACAGTGGTCTGTAGTCGATGTAAACAGTAGTCAAAGCAGCTTCTGGCCACTAGATGTTTTACATTGCTACACCAGTTTATCTACAGTGGTCTTTTGGCGATTTTGAATACCAGGTGGTGTAAAGAACAGCAAAACAGACAGCTGTGTTTGAGTATTCAATGAGCTGCACTTCTATTAAAAAGCTTTCCAGATCAATCAAAACTCACTCTCTGTCGGCCATTGCAACTTGAGTGGATGTACGTTTTACAAGCTGAAGTACATAGACTGTCTTCGATTCAGAGACGTCACTGTAATGGTAGGCAGACCCACCAGAAAAGGTCTACACCCCCTTGGTGCCCTGGTGGGGTATTACTTCCTAACAGCATCAGAGTATAAAAGGAAAACTTCTCCATCTAAACAGGTGGAAGTGAGTGCAAACTTTCTGACTGGCTTGAGTCCAACATGTAATTTTAAGCACCGCTAATACAAATATTAACGTGTACTGAGCGCAGTGATGTATTAAAATTGATAGTCGTAACAGTCAAAACAGCTGTGTACTAAACACAGGGAGCAAATTTTTGCTAACGCTAGTGTTAGCAGCTAGGGTAGACAACTACCCTTTAGCCAGTTAACAAGAAAGATAACCATCTGTGTGTGAGCGCAGATTACTAAAACAAGAAAGGGAAACAGACAAAAATAAAATTAAGCAGATTTTGAAAAATCATGCACATATGTGGAAATATTTTTTGTATTTAATTATAATTCCTTTCTTACCTTAATCCGATAAGGAATAATAATTCAAAAACATGATTTTACCTTTCTGATTGATTATTGATAGTTTAAGAGTGATGAGAAATGATACATTTCATCTGACTGATGGAGTTTTCTGTATTACTTGGAAGCTACCTTTGTCAATTGCTTCTTTTAGTCAACCCTGTTTTCTACATTGAGTTGGGGCTTTATTGTATGTGCAGATCAAATTAAACCTGCTTTGATCATCAAGAAGTACAGTTACTGGATTAATGACGTTATGCAGGTGCTTTGGTTTATCACAGTGTCATGCACAAAGGGTAGGGTACCTTTGTATCAACTTTACACACTTGGCTAGAGCATTACACCACCACTTTCAAGGTCTCCACATGTGACAACAGTGCCTGTTGCATGGCATTGTTAATATCTCAACTAGTGTTGACAACCATAATTTTGCACAGCGTGTAAGAACATTCATAATATAAAAACACAAATGGCCACAAGTTGCTCCATGATCCTTTAGGAGGAGTAAGTATATGACTTAATGCAATCTGCTGGATTTCCTTAGGTAGAAAATGGTCAAGTTGATTGGAATAATGAGCTGAACTATTCATTTAAAAAATGTATTGATGACTGAATTGAAAATATTTTTTATTGTAAACTGCATTGATTTGACATGTGTTGTGAATTGGCGGTATATAAAAGCTGAATTGATTTCAAGTTTAACATCAGGATAAAAGGCCTTATGACCAATGCAAGACTATGACTTCTGAAGCCTTTAGTATTTTCAGGTCCTTAGAGTTAATTTAGCACACAGACAGCAATGAGTCCAAGTGGTTTGTTTGACATTCCCCTAAACATCTCAGGTGTAAGGTGACCTTTAGTATCTGGTTATGCAGAACATTGTTACCGCCCCCCGGAGGTCATGTTTTCGTGTCTGCCTGTTTTTTAGCAACATAACTCAAAAAGTGATGGAAGGATTTACATTACATATTCAGGGAATTTCCTCAATTGGAGCAAGAACAACTGATCAAATGTTGGGGTTGATCCGACATTAGGGGTATGCATCAGGGGTATATCTGTATTTGTATTTGTTGAGGGAGGAAAAGTATTTGTGTTTGTAGTCGAGTAAAATTCAAATTGAGCATAAAAGTACATTATATATATATATATATTTGCATTACACTTCTAATTAACTTTATATTTAATTATCCATTATAATAATTATGGGTGTGCAATATTGGTTGATGTTTTTCCAATAATCCAGCAATAAACATGTAACAGGAATGTCACTGAAAGAAGTCAGCAGGGGCAGAACATAGCTGTGAGGATGATTTGGTGCTTATTGAGGGATTGGCAACATGGTTGTGATATTAAATTGTTTCTGGTTGGGGGGGCAGACAGATGATTTAAGTGCATGCGATTAAGCATAGCAGATGTTGACAGATCTTTGATACGGATGCTGATTTGACTTTTGCGCATACATATATCTCTTAAGTTTTATCTGCAGCACTGATTGTAAAATGCGCTCCACACAGAACCTGAGGAAGTTTTCTTTGGCAGGTGGAGGACCAAGAGTTGGCCAAGAAGCAGACACACTCTCTTCTATTTGGTTCCCTAAATCCATGTGGGTAGTTTCAGCTAAGTTAACAAATGATTACAACGTTACTCTGTCAGCAGCATCTTGTCTAGATCAATGTTTCTCAACCAAGGGTCTGCGACCCTAGTGGTCAACGGTGGTATTACAAGGGGTCCATGATAAAATATATATATTTTGTAAAGATCCTCTGACACTTATAGAAATAGATTATTATTTTACTCAAACGTGACCGAGATCTTTATCAACCAAAACCACAGTGTAAATACTACAGTACAGGTGCTGGTCATAAAATTAGAATATCATGAAAAAGATTCTTTATTTCAGTAATTTCAATTTTAAAAAGTGAAACTTCTATATTATATTCATTCATTACACACAGATGGAGATATTTCAAAAGTTTTTCCTTCATTATTATGAATGAAAGTCCCAAATTCAGTATCTCAGAAAATTTGAATATTGTGAAAATGTTCAGTTTTACTTGCCAACCCTCCCAGTTTTCCCGGGAGTCTTGAATTTCAGTATCCCTCCCGAAAATCCCCCAGAACCACCATTCTGCCGAACTTCTCTCAATATCTGACGGCATCGCATATCATGAACACTCCCTGTTTATTATGTGAGAGAGATTAAGAATAACAAATGCTGCATTTGCATTTTGCCAAGAAAGGTGCTATTGGGTACAGTTTTCTCATTCCAGACATGAAAATCCTTCACCTTTTGGCGAAATTTGCCGTTTTGAGCCCAAAATAAGTCACCTAAGTGATTCATATGTCCGCTGAGGAAAACAATCAGCTGTAATTAGTGACGTACGCCGCAGCAGCGAGCCACAAGTTTTTAAGACAATCTTTATTTGACTGACAGAAGCTGTAGTTTTAATTACTTTTTAAATCCTCCAAGTTATTAAATATTAAAAACTGTTTCAACCGACATCAAGTCTAGTTTCCTTTTATTTCAGGTGCGTAATAGTAACTTCGGCAGCGAATCAAGGCTTTTTTTCCAGTCCAAGAGTGCAGCAGGTCGTACTTTTGGTCCGACACAAAACAAAGTTACAGCATCAACAGATTCAATACTGTGTTGCAACCAAAGTGAGAAAAAAAAATACCTTCTCATTCTCTCCTGATACAGAGACTCCTATGAGTTTTTAAAATGAATAATGAGCGACTTTTCCTAAACGTTCAGTGCTAATGAGCAGGGGTCTATCACAATGTATACAATGTAGCCTCTAACCCTGCTTGCTAAAATAAATGAAAATCAAAAATAAAAACATTGCAACTTTTCACAAAAACATTTGCTGTGGACTGTTATTTTACTAAATAAGTTAATACTGTAAAATTCAAGTTTAATTTGGGTCTCAAGGTTGTCAAGTATGGTGGTGTAACACTCTAATCAGCTAATAATTATCCTGTTCTGTTCTGGAAATGAAACCTGAAAGCTCATATTTGTCATATTTGCCTCAAAGAGTGAATAAATGCCACAATGCAATTTCAAATGCTGTTTCTTAATTGTGCATTCATGAATCCCTTCTCTCTGCTGGAAGAGCACAGGGAAAGGGTGCGCACAGCCATGCTTCTCTATAACAGATATTTTGTTGTAAAAGTACCAGATGCTAAAATTACAATGAAATTACAATGAAATTGTAATTTGAAATTACTTACAATGAAGCAATAATGCAACGAGTCCAAAGGACATTCACTGCATTTCTGTGACTCCAGACTGTGTCTATGTACCAAACTTCTGCTCACACTCCAAGCTCGGTGGCAGCTCTTTCTGAGTTCAACAGCTTTAAAGCCTCGCAAGGGTCACAATAGCACCGTTGATTAATTCCTAGGTGCTCTTGATTTAAATTCTCTGTCATGCAGGACTGTTCTTAAGGAGGGACATAAATTAACACATTTGGACCCAGGAAGATGGTTGGTTTGAGATGGGAGTGAAAGCAGTAATCTACAATGGCCAAATGATAAAAACATAGTCCTATAATGAGGGTATTGCCTCAGATTTGAACTTTCTAACACCTGCAGGTGTTCCTTGAACTGTCTCCGAACAGTTATATAACAGCCATTTATGTCTTGTTACATGTTTCCAAAACAGAATAACAGGGCTTCATTAGGCCTAAGCATTAAACTGAGGGTTGGGTGGGCCTGTGTGATACATCTGACCTTATCATATGTTCAAACGATCTGAAATCTCTTTTCTATCGACTACATACCTGCTTTTCCCCATTCCTCCATTAATGAAGGTAGTTCACTTCAAAATACTTAATGGTATTTATCCTTCGAATGAGTTAATCAAGAAACGCTTCAAGTTCGATGTTGAAAATTGTTCCTCCTGTAAATCTGAAACGGAAACCACAGAACATATATTTTACTACTGTAAAGATGTTCACGACTTGTGGAAATTTTTATTTAATCATCTACAAAACCTCCATAAAAATGTATTACCTTTGTCCTTACAAAATAGGTTATTTGGAGAAACCCTGAACAATTTTGATTTTTTTGTTAAATAATTTATTCATGATACTCAAATTTTGTTTTATTTTATTTACAAATGTATATTTTCTAGATCCCCCCCTCTTGGGCTGGTTTCTCGGGTTATCTGGAATCCTTTAAGCCAATGATTCTCAAACTGTGGTACATGTACCACTAGTGGTACTCAAGTTCTCCCTAGTGGTACTTGGAGGAAAGTTCTGAATATTTTTTGAAAACAAAATTAATAAAAAAAATTATAATTCACACACAGTGTGGCTGTGGCTGGCAATAATTACCAATAAATAATCCTTATTAGGAGTGAATACGTCTCTTTTGTTAATTGTCTATAGCTAAAAGGGTAAGCCTTCTCTACTGTATGTTTAGGTTGGTCATGATCGTGGTACTTGGAGAGCTCAACATTTGCTCATGTGGTACCCACTGGAAAAAACATTGAGAAATACTGCTTTAAGCAATACTTAAGCGTTGTCGAAAGCCCCAAGGCAATAAAGTTACACTTTGCTCTCTGTGAATTTAAATTTTTTTGATGAACCCCTTGTTACCCTCAAACTTGTGTATTCAATATACAGTAAAAAACCTGACCTTATCAACCATGTCAGTTACCTTAATGGTACAATTAGTGTGTTGTTTCGACCACAACTTAAAAGATTTTTCTGTCCAACTTATGTTCAGAATTGATAGTTTGAGATGGGAAACATTTCCAAGAACCAAGTCCAGTTGCTTTCTATATTAAGAACTGTTAGGTGTTGACTTCGTCTCATTACAGCATCAAGACGATACATTTTATAATGAAAATTTCAATTTAACTAGAATATTTAATGGTCAATTAATGGTACATTCTGGGATTTAAAATACCAAATATGACATTCGGACAGGCACAAATAACGTCTTTTTTTTACAATTACTTAATTCAAACATATACTCAAATAATTATTTGTATTTGGGAGAAAGAAAAACTTACAGTGTGATCACCCAACAAACGAATCACTTGGGAGAAAAGTTGAGCTGCCCTCCTTGCTACTTTTGTCACACGACAACGAGGGGACTGTATTTTTCGCAGCTCTTGCATGAAAAGGCTGAGACAAATCAACCACATAATGGCCAACGCACACACCCGACTCCCGTGCACCGCTGTCTCTATGATGGGGCACGGACAATAACCAAGAAACAATGACAACAATATAACTCATAGGACAATTAAAGAGCACAACTACATTAGGAACACAAACTATAACATAAAATGGAGAACTTCTTCAATTAACACGAACACATTACCCATAAATCTTGTTTAAAGTTCTTGTATATCTCAGATCTCAGGAGGAATATTACCTGACATGTTTCGGCGATACACTTCCGCCTTCATCAGAGCTGTCATCTTTGTTGGTGTTGTTGCTTCCGTTTATTTGTGGGCAGCAGCACCCAGAAATGTTTGCGTCGTAAAACCTTCCCCCAAAAGTTCTGCCCCTGTTGGTCTCTTTTCAATGGTCTTCCTGTTACATGTTCATTGCTGGATTTATGGAAAACAATCACCCAATATTGCATATGCATAATCAATATAATGAATAACAACATAAAAGGAAGTGTAACTCGATAAAATTAGATTTTTATGCCTATTTTGAATTTTACTCAAATACAAATACTCCCCATCCCCCTCCCCCTCAACAAATGGAAATACAGATACAAATGCTGCTTTCTACACCCCTAGTGGGCAGTTTGTAAACCTTCTGGCCAAGAAATGCCAAAACAAGATGAAAGAGTTTCTATGAGTGGAATGTCTAGGTCTTCACTCTGAATTTGTTACGTCCACAATCCAAACCCAATCCAAAACCCATCCATCTTCCAATTTGCTTTTTTTTATTTACTCATGTTCAGAAACCTTTAACGTCTGTATTTCGGTGAGAGACAGGATACATTCTTGTTTTCTGTCCTTCCATTTCAGGGCCAACTCAGGAAAGCTGATTAAAAACAGCAATCTACAGTGGGGATTATGGAGAGTCATTAACTTACATAATTGCATAATTGTACACAGTGAGTATATCCAAGGAAAAGCCTTGATAACGTACAATCTCTTCAGTAAAATGCCTAGATCAGGTATTTTACTAGACTTAAACCCATGACCTTCTAGGTATGAGAAATGATCCTCGTATGAAGCACTTTGAACTGCCTTGCTACTGAAATGTGCAATACAAATAAACTTGCGTTAACAGAGCAATGTGTAATTAAAACAAACCAAAAAAAAGCTACGGTCGACAAAGATGGACAAAGTAGTTAATGAGTATCACAAGATCCGAATAAGCAGCTGTACGGTTGCCACTGATCAATTTAAATCTTCAGGTGTGACTTTTCGCTGTGTATCATCCCAGTCCACAAACAAGCTACAATCCTAAATGATGGAATACTGAAGAACTGCAGTGTTTATTCTATCAACACAGTGAAACATAGGGGCACAAATCACCAGATCAGCTTGAAAAGGAAAAAGGGATGAATGGCAGTGGACGGAAACTTCTGTATGTTTTCCAATGGTATTTATGTAACCTTTCCCAGTAATCCACTGATACCCAAGCTGTCAGAAAAATTGCATGCAAGGACAGTTGAACATCCCTTTAATTCGATTTCTGAGCAACAGGCGGTTGGAGGTGTGATCATAAAAGTCGGGACTAGTAACTGTTGTTGCATGCTTTAGAGTGAGGCATTTCCGTTCAGCACAAAATTTATTTCTAAGCAATAATAGTATCTGTGACTAATCAAACCTCAAATGTCAATTTTTTCTTAATTTGAGACATCGAGATGGATGTTACTGCATTTGCATGTGACTGAGTTGTATCAGTTGGGTATCGCTTATACAAAAGCAGTGATTTGGAGACACCCTTCTGAGCACAGACCAACCGATCAGAGTCAGTTATGTCTGAGACAATGCACTTTTTCATTATTTATTCCTTACACAAAGATTTACCAGTGTACAGAAATTACATCAGCTGAATAGAGAATCATTTTTTTTCTGCCCTTCACCGAACAGAGGAAGGATGGTTCCTCTGGGTTTTCAGTAAAAGTCTTATTATACATTTTAAGACCGGGTTACAGCGGGCATTAAATTGGCCACCAAAATATATCTTCAGATGTTCAACGCAATGCAATAATATATCCTAAAACCTTCAAAGTCTTGGACTAAAGAGAGGCTAAAGTCTTTGCGCTGATCAAAGAAGCTGTAGTCTAATGCTTAATTAGAGAGACCAAATGGGAATGTAACCAGCACATATTTAAGGCTCATACCTTCCACATGATGGCCCAAAAAGCGGGACTATGAGCCTCCAGTGTAAGGACGAAGGATGCGTCGAACCCAGTTATTTAAAGGGTCATGACCTGTGGTTTCAATTGAACCTGCCTGATGGTGGTTTAGGTGTTAGTGAGAATAATTTCTGAGCAAAAAGTAGAAAAAAGACAGGACTTTTTCAAGGCCAGTTTCCATTAATTATTGTTTGAAACCTCTAAATTGGTAATCCGAAGATGTCAACACATTTTCAGACAATTTAATTCAGTTCAATTTTTTACGTAGCCCCGATTTAAAACTGAAGTCATCTTAAGGCACTTTAGAAGAAAAGTAATTTCAATACACTTGTAAAAACATTCCGATCAGTTTAAAATGTTTCTATTTAATGAATCCCAGCAGATTGCATCAAGTCATTGATGTGAGGTTGTGCCCTGTTCATGCAGATTTTCCGACCACAGCAATGCCTCAGTAATCCCTCATAGTGAGCAAGAACGTAGCAACGGTGGAGAGGAAAAACTCCCCTTTAAAAGAAAGAAACCTTCAACTGAAGCTGGCTCTGTACCAGCGGCCATCTGCAACAACCGTCTGTTGGTTTGAGAAGACACACAGAACGAACATAAGGAATAGAAGTAAGAGTGTTTTCTGTATTAGAGAAAAATAAAAAGTTAATAACAGGACAAGGAGGATGTTCAGTTACAGGGATCATCATCCCAACCAGTACTCCCCATCCAACAGGTCATTGCAGCTAAGCATGATACTACATAAGATGTAGCTTCCATGGACAGAAAAACACAGAAAAAATAACAGCAAAAAAAATAAAATAAAGATAGAGATGTCCCGATCCAAACACATGATTGGAAATCGGGCCAGATCATGTTGTTTCAGACTGATTGGAATCAGAGTTTACCTCCCGATCAGAACTCTAGTCCCATGAGTTAATACCTACTCAATACCATTTATCTTTTATTCACTTTAAATAATATTAAATCCAAATAAGATGAACAGAGAACAACTTCAACAGTTGTGCTATGGTTCCTGCTCCACATGTGTGAGTGTGTGAGAGGATTCTGGTGCATATAAGGTTTCTCCATGCGAGTGTTTGATTGCTGCTGTGAGGAGCTGTCAAACCGTCCTGCAGGAATAGACGCAGACATGAAGGAAGCCGAGGATACAGATGCCCAGAGGGCCCCAGGCAGGCTAACAAAGGGCTGACTGCACCCCCCAAGAGAGAAACAGAGGGAAGTCCGAGGGGAACATCCAGCAGCTACAATGCCGAGGCCTGAGAGACCGCAGAGACAAGCCCATGGGTTCTACCGGCCATGCCAGGGTGGGCCCGGTCCAGGACCCAGAGATCCTGGGGACCAGGGGCTCCCCCACTCTCCACTAGGAATTTGCCAACAGTGGTTCCCCGTTGCAGCAAGGCAGGGGTGGCCATAGCCTGCCGATGGACGACAACCGCTGTTGACGCCCCCGACCAACCTCCACCACTGACACCCCAGGCCCCACCCCTACGCCAGTGCGCCACAGCTACAGCGGATGGACGCCGCCCCCCAGGCCATGCCTAGCCAGTACATGGACACCAAGTTCTACCAGCTCCCTGGTCCAGATCCTGCCTCACGTAGAGCGCTGAAACCAGGCACCAAACAACAACCAGGCACGGAAAACACAGAACAGGCAGTGGATCTGAGCACCACATCCTGCCGGGCCACTGAACGGCACAACCAAATAATTCAAAACTAGAACCCTCAAACAGGTGCCCCAACCAACCCAAGGAGGACCTCAGCCTGATACATCAGCCGCCCGACACAACGGCCCATGCAGGCCTGGCCAGGCATGCAACAAGGCCAACCAGACCGCATCTGGGCCCCAAGCCCCAGACATCAAGAGCCACCAACGCACCAGCAGGAAGGGGTATCAGTCACTGGCAGGGGGTGACGGAGTGGAAATAGGCCCCCATTAGATGTAGGGCCTGAGATGCGCAAGGTGAAAGGGCAGCCGAGGACCAAACTTGACAGGTAGACAGAGACACACAGTCATAAACACACAGTCATTTGTGTTTGATCAAACGGTGGGATTGCTGCAGAGCTTGTTGGCGTTAGGTTTGGGATTTTTGCCTTGGACAGATGACTTCTCGTGGGGGATTAGATGTTGTTCTGGAGGCTGAATCTGCGCTTCCTACCGCACTGGAGACTACAATTAAGCTCTGCTTCAGCCAAACTTTTAAAATGAGGAAACATTTCTCCAGTTAAACCAATCAAATGTCTAAAAGACTGAATGAACAGTTTCCTGATCCGTAAACTGCGCTTCAATGGCATATATGCCCACGGGAGGAAAGCATCAGTAGGCACCAGTGTTTGTCAAACATCGTAGCGCGTCTAAGCAGCAGCAAAGGGTACAGTCACACTCCAAAATCTCAGAAACCTGGAGTCAAATGTTGGCAAAGGTCACCGAGGAGGTTAAATACTTTGGTCTGAGATGGTGGGTCCTTAGGCGTTGTAGACCGTCTTGTTTAATATGTCTTTTAAATGGGAACTTCAAATTTTGTTTAACCAAGGGTAAGTTGTAAAGATTTAAAAGAATTATCCTGGTTGTCAAAGCATAAGAACAAAAATGGGTCTAGTTGGTATTGCGGGGCAGCACCTAAAATCCAGGACAATCTTTCATAGAGTTGTTTTATTCAGATATGTGTTTATGTCTGCTAGTGATATCAGCATGGCACCAATACATAGATGAGATACTTTTAGTTAAAGAGCTGCTATGAATCACTCTTTGAGGTCAACACAGGATTTTAAAAAGTTGTAGCTTGTTTACAAAGATTATTTTGGTTCTAATACTGTGATTTGTCTCTTAAAATCGTGTAGATGATGGCAGATTGTAGACAAATGACACTTAATTGCAACGTTCTTTCTTATAAAGGGAAAGCTTGGGAAGTATTTTGTGTAGCGCTGGCCCAATATCATAAAGTCATGGACCCCGATGAAAAGGGAAAAACAAGGAGGAGGAGAAACAGAAACAGAGGGGCAATGTGAAGAACAGGTCAGTCTGGTCTTCCTCCACTGGATGAGGATATCTGGGTGTTAACACACCTGTTACCCTGTCTGGGAGGAGTCAACAGTGTTTAGAGCCAACCCGGCTCATGTGTCAGTGTGTTTGTGTGGGTTAAAGAACAACCAAAGACGGAGGAGAGATAAAGTGGAAGCTGGAGAGGAAGAAGGCGAGGGAAAAGCTGACTGAGAGGGTGAAGTTTTTTTGGGATTTCCATTTCCTCCACAATGTTAAAGCCAAAAGAGACCAAGGACAGTTCGGTGAAGGCCTCAGGCAAGATCAGCAAGTGAGTTTTTCGTTTAGATAATTATTGCATGCAGCAATGTGTAATATTTATGTCCCCTTCCTCTTGTTTTTTGAGAAACTTAGTGAGTATTCAGCTGGCTTCTTTCTAACAATTTAAGCCAAAAAGTATTCTGCTCTGAATTTAATGTGGATATAGTCTACTGGGACGGGGAAAGTCAGAACCTGGATAATTAGGGTGTAAAAAAGTATCGAAATGCTGATGTATTGTGATATTTTATGTCATGATATTGTTTCGATGTTCAAAGGCAAAGTATTGTTTCACTTTTGTATAGATTTTTTTTTTTTTTTTAGAATTTGAATTTTTTTCAAAATTGAAAGTATGACTGGTAATTGGTGGATGTTTTCACCTTCTTCGTGCCAGTGGATCAACTAGATCTTATAATAAAACTGGATGTGTTATGGATGACACAGCAACAAACAACAAAACAGTTAAACCCAAAGTTATTCATCCCCTTTGTGATTTGAAGTAATTCAGTTTTGCCAATATGTTTCCTCTGATTGTATTATTAGCGTTTTGGATTGACCAAAATCCAAAGCTCTGATAGAGAATCTGTGAGGTTACCTAAAGATTAGGGTCATGGTAAAGGGTCCTTCCCACCTAACAGACTTGGATCTTATCTCAACACATCAAAACAAACTGGTCAGCTATTACATATGAGGTTTGATTGCTATAATGTAAATAACATACATTAAAGGAATATAAATAATAAAAAAATAAAAAAGCAAACATGTTTTCATCTGAAGGTCTTTCCACTGTACACACATAAAAGTATCATACGTTTGCAGTCGACAGCAGGGAAATCTTCTTACCTGTGTTATGGATTGTGGCCAGCATGAATTGCCATAAATATGGTATCATTGTGAGCAAACACAGTGTTGAACTAAGAATTCTCATTATATTCAGCACAAATTAAGAAGTTTTACTGTTTTTTCTCATCTGATTTGAAGAGAACCAAGACGATTTCAGTCCCCCATGTCTCTGTCCCATATGTTGTCTGTCTGCTGCTATATGATAAGGGCTGATGCACCTGTAACTGATCATCTGGCTTATCTGTTACAATCCTATTTTCTATTATTGTAATGATTTTGTAAGTGGGTTAATTGTTTTTCATGGTTCTTATCTGTGTATTTTACTGACGTCAAATCTATAAGTGCTAAAAACACCTTTGTCTCTTTGTTTTATATGGAAACAAGTGGAGTGTATGTCTTTGTTTTGTGTGTTACTGTTATTCGGACATCGTGTGAGTCAGTGCTTATGCTTTCACACTCAGGAAACTCCCTATAAGCAACTGATCTGGTACAAAGACTTCATCTAAGATTACTGTAAGGGGAAGCAGGTAGGAGTAAGGTGGGGTTGGTCTCTGGATCATTAACCTTAGCTACTCTTAAAGGTCAAACTAACAATGTTAGAAACTCTTGCAAAAGTTCATCTGTTTTAGTATTTCAGCTTAAAACTTAAAACTAATATATGATATAAATTCATAACATACAAAGAGAGATATTGAAAGTATTTAAGCATTTGTTTTATACTATGACTTACATCTTATGAAAACCCCAAATTCAAAAAAACTCAGAAAATTAGAAGATTATGTGAAAAGGTTCAATATTTTAGGCTCAAATTCAGCTAATTAATCAACATCTGCAAAGTGTTCTTGAGCCTTTAAATGCTGTCTCAGTCTGGTTCAGTAGGAATCACGATCACGGGGAAGACTGCTGATCTGATAGTTGTACAAAAAAAAAACATTATTGACAACCTCCATGAGGAGGGAAAGCCTCAAAAGCTAATTGTAAAAGAAGCTGGATGTTCCTAAAGTACTGAGTCAAACCACATTAATAGAAAGTTATGTGAAAGAAAAAGTACAAGCAGCAGCGATGACCGAAGCCCGGAGATAATTTTCAAGAAAAGACTATTCAAAAGTGTTGGAGACCTTCACAAGGAGTGGACTGAGGCTGGGGTGGGTGAATCAAGAGCCACCACACACAGACGGATCATGGAAATGGGCTTCAGATGTTCTACTTCTTTTGTCAAGCTGCTCCTGAACAACAAGCTAAATCAGAAGCGTCTTACCAGGGCTAAATAAAACAAAGTTGAACTGCAAGTTTTGCATCTCATTTGGAAACCAGGGTCCCATAGTCTGGAGGACGAATGGAGATCCAAGATGCATGAAGTCCAGTGTGAAGTTTACACAATCTGTGTTGATTTGGGGAGTCGTGTCATCTACTGGTGTTAGTCCACTGTTCTATATCAGGTCCAGAGTCAACGCAGCTGTCTAAGAGGACATTTTGGATCGCCTCAATCTTCCTTCCACAGACGAGCCTTATGGAGATATTGAATTCATATTTTAGCAGGACTTGACACCTCCGCACTATGCCAGTAGTACCTGCTTGATTGGCCAGCAAACCTTCCTAACCTGAACTTGATAGAGAATCTATGGAGCACTGCCAAGAGAAAGATGAGAGACACGAGACCAAACAATGCCGAAGATAATGCTATTCAACCATCCTGGTCTTCCATAACATCCCAGCAGCGCCACACGCTGATCGCATCCATGCTGCGCCGCATTGAGGTAATAATTGATGTAAACGGGGCCAAACCAACTATTGAGTACATATGAATGATTATACTTTTCAGAGGTCTGACATTTCTCTATTTAAAATCATTTTTTTGATTGATTCCATGTAATATTGTTATTCTGAGAGTTTGAATTGGGACTTTTCTTAAGCTGTAAGCCATAACAATTAAAATTGTAATAAATAATGGCTTGAAACGTCTTACTTTGCATGTAATGAGTCTATATCATATATTAGTTTCACCTTTTAAGTTAAATTACTGAGGTAAATCAAGTTTTGCATGATATTCTGATCTATCTAGTTTCACCTAAATGTCACTTCATGTAGGCTGCCAATTTAAAAGGGAAACGTTGACGTTGGGTGCAATTTAACATGTAGACAAGATCCTGCTGGCTCTCCCATGTCGATTTACCACTAATTGGAATTATATTTTTTAAATTATAATAAAATACTTGGCCCTTTTGGAATTTTTTTTATATATTATCAAGATATACAAACACAAAGACATTCAATAAATCCCTAAGAACCTTGATAACTTCAGTCTGAAAAACTGTAGGAACATTAGTCAAACCAAAAGGCATGACTAAATACTCAAACTGGCCAATGTGGGTCTTGAATGCAGCGTTCCACACATCGGCTTCACGGATTTTGACTAGCTGATAGACTTCAAAAAGGTCCAGTGTGGTAAAGATGGAGGCCCCTTATACTGGCTCAATAGCTGAGGTGATGCCATCCCCATTATTTTTACCTGATCTAAGAGTTTCATCTTTCTTCTTCATACAAAAAACACCTGAACCTAATGGAGGGTGTTTTAAGGGAATCGTTTATGTACAGTGAAGCAAAAAAAGAGAGGTCTGTAATTTTCATCATAGTTACGCTTCAACTGTTAAAGAAGAACGAAAAGAAACACAACCACAGAGAAATTGGAAATTCCAACTTCTGAGTGGGAAAAATCCAACTTATACTTTCAATATGGCCGCTCCTCCCATCAACAGTGGTAAATGTGGCGGAAAAACGCCTATTTTACAAGACACTGTAGTAAGAGTGTGTCTAAAATCAGTGTAACGTACTTTAGAGCCTGCAACTCTAAACTTAACAAAAGTGGCGTTTGTCTAATGAAACTATATCTCAAAACAATGTTTGCAAGAGGTACTACTACTGGGCCTCGCCATGTTGGAATCCCGATTGATCCGACTAACGCTGTTTACTCGGGAGTGACGTCAATCCCAGCTCCAATTTCTGACTTCTGAGGTACATGGAACGTTACATACGGGTCTTCATTCATTAACTCATCAACTTTAAATACTTTTCAAGACCCTTCTAAAGATGTTCACATCTCGATGTTAAAGATATGTAAAAGCTCTTAAAAAAATGAACATATATGTTTGAATAGCAGATTTCAGCAACTAGACAAAGATGTTCACTTGATGAAAATGTAAGATTACCTTTCAGAAGTTAAGGAAAAAAAGGTTTGACTACAGTCTGAGATTAATAATAATTTTAATAATTTAAAACGATGGGTTTGGCCCGTTTTAAAGGAACTCTGTGTTTAAGCAGTTTATTATTATTTATTAAATCTTTATTTAAGCAGGAAAACCCCGCTGAGTCCTGGCCGAGAGGCAGAAAAGTTCAACACAGAGTTAGCTACACCATAAAAACCACAACCTTAAAATAACATGGATCATATAAAGGCGATTACAAATTATTTTGGCAGTCTCTGATGCTTTAAGCTTGATTTTGAAGGAATTTTAAGGACAACAGCTCAGTCAGTTTCCAGTCTTTCAGGTAGAATGTTTTCAGCAGAAGGAGCTGCATGAGCAAAGGCTTTCTTCCAAAACTCTATTTGGAGAAAAGAGACGCAAAGCAACAGCTGATCATTGGATCTTAAGGAGTAGAAATCAATACTTCTCCATGTGATTAAAGTGCAAATGTAAGGATAATTATTATTATTATTATTATTATTATTATTATTATTATTATTATTATTACTATTATTATTATTATTATTATTATTATTTCAAATGTTCATTCTCAAACAGCTCTTTGGATCTCTGTGCGAAGTTTAGTCGCTCCACAACAGTCAGGAGCTCACAAAGCTTATCGTCTAAGGTTTAAACAAAGTCTTAGTACATACATTAACATGTCTCCTTCATTTACTTAGTTTGTATCCTTTTTATTATAAAAAAAACCCCACAGATAACTAATAAACTTAATTTTATATGAATGTCATTACTGTGACTTGGAAAAGGTTAGGGGGGAAAGAACAGATTAAATGCATAAAGAACACAGAGGTTTTTTTACGGTGTTACTTAAATTTCAAACTTTAATTTGTGTTCACATAAAATGTCTTTATTTTGGAGACTGAACCAAACATCTCACAGTTTTCACCTGAACCTGTGACTTGCTCTCTGCAGGACCCAGGCTGGCAGCTTGTCTCTGCTGATCGCCAAGATGCAAGGGAACGCCGACCAGGTAGAGAACCACATCCTGAAGTCAGAAGAGATGCTGGCTGTGGTGAGAACAACTAGATGCACTACTGTGTATATCATGCATGGAAAACCATCTGGTACACTTTTTACTGTAGCTAAACTTCAGTGTGTTTGCTGCAAAGATGCTGCTGAGAGCTTGTTTCTAGATCTTAGTTTGCAGAAAGATTTGCCAGATTGCATTAGTCTGATTCACTAATATAGGAATTAAAACACAATGAACATTCGATATTATCTTTACATTTGTTGTAAAAAAATGTTTAAAATATATTTTTTTAACTTGCCTGTTTAGAGCATTTTCTGTTCAGGTTTTCACTCAGATTTATTCTGGGGTTGTTTTTCTGGACTTGTTCCCGTTGAGCTTTATTTTGCTTTATTTTATTAGCTTATGTTGAACTTATTATGAGAAACCTATAAAAAAAAATCTTAATTAAACAGAAATTTTTCATGTAAAATTCAACACATATGCCTACTTTTCAGTTCCTGCCCACTTTTGCCAATCAACAGGTAACCATGCGATTGCTATATGAAGTATAGGAAAATGCATTAAAAAATCCTGCTGTTGTATTTAACCCAGAGTTTCCCAAACCTGGTCCTCAGTGCTCCCCTAACCACTGGGGACCATTGATCTAATCGCCCCTTCTTCAAGTTTCAACCCTCAGATCAAATCAAAATCAAACAGAAACATTAAATTAATCCCCTTTATGAACAGCATAAATGTACATGCTCTGACCATCACAGAACACATTTTTGTCATGTTTAAACTTCAGTTATTGTATTGATACCAGGATAAGTAAGCAAACCACACACCTCATGACAGAACCATCTTCTTATCTGTTTTGTGCTTTTACCAGGATGCTGAAAATGAAAAGAAAGACCTGCCTTTTGAACATCAAAGCGAGGTATCGGTCAAACTGACCGAGGCGGAGAACCTGCTGAAAGACCTGTTTCTGGACGTCGACAAAGCCAAGAGGCTCAAACACCCGCAAGCTAAAGAGATTGAGAAAGAGTAAGAACGGAAACTCAATTAACTGACTTTCTGTTAAACTTCGAGAACTGATAAACGTTGGATTTCCTCTGTTTTTGGCTTTTATGAACATGTACAGGTTTATATAGTAAAGCATTTCTGGCAAAGTAACATTTAACAGACGGTAAACTGTTTTTTTGGTGTAAATTCCCAGTATCATCCACCTTCATGAGCGATGGCTGAAGGACTGTGCCTTCTACAGAGAGCTCTATGACCAGATTGATGACGTGTCATTGATGCCCAGAATCAACTGGGGGCCTATTTTGAATAAGAAGCAAGTAAGTGCAGAAATACCGTCTGATCACTTCCCAATCAACCCAACCTTACACCCTGGAGCCAGATGCTGAAGCTACCCAGTAACAGAGGCATCTGACAAAGTTTCAGCAGTTTTATGAACTGGGCTCTTCTTGTGTTTGTTTTTTCTCAGAAAGAGTTGAATGAAGAGGAGTATGGTCCCACGATGGCAGACCTGGAGAAGCAGATTGCTGCTCACAGCATCCTGCATAAGGAGATCAAAGCTTACAGCCCCCAGCTTTGTGTCAGCTCTGCTGGCGGAAAGGTCAGCAGGATTATTTTTTGGTTTAGTTTTAGTGTAACCTGGAAAAGTAGTCGTACATGCTGAGCTTTTTCACATCTTGCTAAATTACAAACAGCTTATGTGATAGGCAAACACAAAGTAGTGCTTTTTTTTTCAACCTGGACCTTTTTTTTGTGTGTGTGCATCTATTACGTTTATTTACTCACCCAGACAAGTTTGGAGCCACTTGGATAAGTGATCCTGTGGGCAGGCAAATAAGGCATTATCTGTCCCAAAACTCCTTCATTTGGCCATGTTTTGTCATTCATCATTAGCACAACTCCCCTTGGAGACCAGAGCATCTCAGAAGTCCTTCTTTCTTCTCTGCCAGGGTGTTTTAGAGGTTTATAATCCAGCTACACTGTCGCGTGATCACAGTGACATCACTGCTGTGCTCCATCCTAGTTATTGTCTGAGCAGGACTTTCACTCAGTGATCTACGGCGGTCGGTTAGACAGAAATTACTTCTGCATACATCCACTTGGTTCTCGTTTGCTTGATTCCAAATTGCACTAACTGAATGACCAGTTGCACTAAGTGCAGCTTTCCGTCTTTTCTGCCTGAAAAGACGTATGAATGTTGCTGGGTTCCTCTTTCTTAATGATGCTGTTTTTTCTATAATCCTCTCTAAAAAAAAACTCTAACAGCTTAATTTAAACTTGTGAATTACACACAGGCGGGCTTTACTAGGTGAACCCTCAGCACAGTTAGTGGCACTAGATTTTAGTTGGGGGCATCGGAGTAAAGGTTTTTGAACAGAACTTGTAAGATTTTTATTTGTAAAAAAAAAAAAAAATAGAAAGCCATTGACTGTTATGGGAAGAGTTCTCTGCATGGACCTCACATCTTCACTCTGTGCATCTGTTGGATCTCTCCAGATACTTCAGCTTTCTCGCACTTTCCAAAAATATCCATTTTAGGTTCACTGGCCTCTCCAAATTGTCCCAAGGAATATGTTTTTCTGTGATTGGTTGTTTGCCCTGTGATGGACCTTTGACCTTTTAATCCAGCCTCTTTCCCAATGAATGCAAGACAGACTGAAAAATGATTAGGTATATACGGTACAGACCAAATGTTTGGACACACCGTCTCATTCAGTGCGTTTTTTTCATTTTCGTGACTATTTACATTGTAGATTCTCACTGAAGGCATCAAAACTATGAATGAACACATATGGACTTATGTAGTACTTTTCCAAAAAGAGTGAAATAACCTGGCCTCCAAAGTCACCGGACCTGAACCCAATCAAGATGATTTGGGGTGAGCTGAACCACAGAGTGAAGGCAAAAGGGCCAACAAGTACTAAGCATCTCTGGGAACTCCTTCAAGACTGTTGGAAAACCATTTCTGGTGACTACCTCTGGAAGCTCAAGAGAATGCAAAGCAGTAATGAGAGCAAAGGGTGGCTACTTTGAGGAATCTAAAATATAACACATGTATTCAGTTATTTCACCCTTTTTGTTTAAGTACATACAGTAATTCTATACATTATGTGTTCATTCATAGTTTTGATGCCCTTAATAGAGAATCTACAAGGTAGTCATGAAAATAAAGAAAACACATTGAATGAGAAGGTGTGTCCAAATTCTTGGTCTGTACTGTAAATCTAGACAATGGATGAAGTCATTCCTTTCCTCTCACTTCACAATTATGTACCTATTTGTGTTGAGCCACTATCTCAAAACCCCCCAAAGAAATCTTGAAGTTTGTGGTTTCAACTTGGCAAAACATTATAAAAGACATTCATAAAAACAGTGTTATTCAAAATATAGATCATTAAACTGCTATCATAAGTCAAAATATGGCTACAAGAACATACACGATTATCTCTGTTAAAATGGAAAAAAGATTAAGATTTGACTTATCTCTTATCTTTCCATAAAATTTGGTTGCAGGTAAGTCTGCAACCACATCAAGTGACCCATCATTGGAAAGCCCAGGAAGTTCTATAAAAAGTACTGCAGGGCTTAACGGGATAACTCAAAATAGTAAAACAAGATAGAGGTGAACAAAATGTCCACTACAAATGACACAAATGAAATTGCCAGTTCTCAGGAGGTTAAAGAAGATTTATTTACCCCCAAAACCTGTTAATAAATATCTCTATTGTTCTCTAACAAACCTCAGATGCCTTCATAAAACATACAAATTTAAACTGAGATTAAATTAAACTCTTGGGAACTTTGTTGACCAATTAAATGGTTTCTAAGTGCGGCTGGTTACACTGGATTTAATACAAAAGTACAAAACCACTTTCAGTCTTTCAGATGCATCAAAGTTTCTGATTGCGAGACGACAAAAATGTATTAAAGGTTTAGGGGTTGTGAATGCATTTGTCAAATCTTGTGTTACTCTCTTGTCTTTCAGGAGAGATACGCTGCCTTTAAGAAACAATACAACAACCTGCTGGTAAGATGCTTTGCTCACTTAAGAGCGTTTTGTTTTTTATTGGATACTTTAGGTTTAGGTTCAGTATGTTCTTGGAGGAATGCCGTGTATAAAAAAGAATGCAGCTAAACTTTTGTGGTTTAATTGTGTTTTATTGACTTTGTCTCCGAGGACAACTCCAAGTGGCGCCGCCACTACCTGAACAGCCTCTACGAGTACCTGCAGGGCTGCAAGAGGGAGCTGAACTTCCTGGGAGAAGAACAGGAGAAGATCAGGAAGCTGGACTGGAGTGATCACATGATGGATCCACCAAGCGTTCGCAGGCGGTACGAGGTCAGGACTGATGGGAAGCAGAAAAAAAACAAACGAGATTTGGTTTTAATCGCCATTTATTTTGCTGTAATGCCATTTTATTGAATGAAACTATAACTTTTTACACACCTTTTTATTTTCACCATTTTTTTCATCAACATTATAAAACACTTAAATAACAGCCCAGGTAGGCCTTCGTAAATAACTTAAAGTCAGTTTTGTAGAATGGTAGAGAGCAGAGCTGGAGAATCTGTTAACAACAATCCATCTACAACATTTCTATTGGGATCTCTCGTTATGGGTTCGCAAACTAAGATTGAAAATTTTTTAATTAGCCTCACGTTTTAACCGTACATATAAAACGTTTGATATATCTCCAATCAGAACTTCATGAACAAAGGTCTTTTGTCCCACGAGAGTGAAGTGAACAGACTCCAAGATGAAGGCCAAAGGCTAATTGAACTGAACCACCCGGCGAGCGAAACAATTCAGGTACCGAAATCAGTCTTTAAAGAACTCACCCGCATTTTAAAATCGAATGTACTGTATATTAAATGCAGGTTCCTTCTGTACTTTAAGGCTCATATAGAAACTGTGAGAAACGAGTGGCAGAGGTTCCTGAATCTCTGCATTTGTCAGGAAATGCATCTTGACATTGTGGATGAGTTCAGAAAGGTGGGCATAGATCGTTTATTATTCACCTGACATTTTCAGGTTCTCTTGAACAATAACATTAACACGATTGTAAAATTTGTTTTCCAGTTTCAAGTGGACACCGAGCAGCTGTCAGAGACCCTGACTCAACTCAGCAGCACCCTGGACCCAGATTCTGTCAGCCAGATGAGTAACTCGAAGACGTTCCTGCAGCTGGAGGTAAGGGAAAAACAAGAAGATAGAGAAGGTAGAAACTTACAGGAGAAAAAAAGAGAAAGTTTAGAGGAACTTATGTTCTCCAACATATTGCTCTGCAAAGTCTATCTGCATGGAAACGGACACTTAGGGTGAGACATCCTTCTTTGCTCAAATTAAGGCTTTTGAAGCATGGTGTATAGATGGCAAGCTGGAAATCAATGTTTCTAAAACAAATGAGTTGGTTGTCTGACAGTAGTGCCAGTTTCCCTTATCCGTAATGCCATCAGCATTCTTAATACAACAAAGTGATCAATCCACATGTAGTGACTTGAACCCCCAGGTGAAAAACAAATGCACTAATTGTACTCAAATTTGACATACTTTTGTGTAATTGAAGAAACACTAATCATCATTATACTTCAAGCGTGTTCATGATTAGTTAAATTGAAGCATGCTATTTTGGAACAACAAATTTTGTACTAAATATATTTTAACAGTAAGTAAATTGTAGTAAAGCTCAACTTTAAGGGTATTTAGTGTACTTTTATGCGCTAAAATGGAACAACTTAAAATATATTTAGTATACTTTAAATATATGGTTTTACATGTACTAATAAATACTTAATTAGTAAAATTAAATCATACTCTGTATTGTAAGTAGTGTACAATAAGAATTATTTGTTAACATACTAAAAATATATAAGGTCTATACTACTTATATATTCTTAATATGCTAAAATGTTATAATATAAGTTCATTTCAAACTAAGAGAATATACTTTCAATCATGAAATTACTACTAAAATGTTATGTTATTATTATCTACCTTGCAACCTGTGATGTAACACCTCAATGCCACTATAGGCCAGAGGATAATGCTATGCCTGCAGGTACAGTGACTTCTCTGGAAATTAAGTAGTCATTTTCCGCAACATCTATTATTTGGTAACGTTGCTTTGACTCACGGTTCTGTGTCAGGTTTCTCCCAAGTGAATTATGGGTAATTTATTCTGTTGTACTGTTGGACACATTTAAAAGCACATACATTAACTAAAACCCATAAAATATGGTTTACTTACAGACCTGTTAACTTCTCTGCTTTTATATATATGAATATCATATTTGTTTACCAAACTGATTAAACGTTAAAGAATTACTATCTGTGTAATATACACACAGTATTAAATTTATAAAAGAACGGAAGAACTAGCGTGAAAAACTTCATTTCATAATTAGACTCAAATGTAACTTAAAATACACTCAAACTTAATATTACAGTGTTGATATTAAAACGTGTACTTTTAAAATATGCTTTCAGTGTTTCTCACAATAACAATTCTGAGCAAACAATTTTAAAATATATCAAAAATACATGAAAAAACAAATATCAAATAAGTACACTTTAAAAAGTACACATAACTTTCATCTAAAGTACATTTTAGAATAATCTATTTCTGTAAAGTGTAACATAGTACAATTATATTCAAGTGTGTTAAAAGTTTTAGTGTTAAAGAGTGATGCTAGTACACTTTTTTATATTTACAAAAAGTACAATTTGTGTAAGTACTGTACGTTTTCAACATACTATTGGAAATACAAACATACTTGAAATACACTAAAGTACAATTTTTTTTCACTTGAACTGCCATCCACTCTCATATTGTATTTATTATTATGTTAATGTAATGTTGTTTGAGTTTTTCATCCTTGGTTTTTTTAGTAATGTTTTTTTGTGTTGGTGAGCCGAAGCCAAATTTCCACTCTATCTATCCCTGTTCCAACACACCAGAATCAAATGAAATTTGAAATCTACTCAAAGGATAACCACTTAAGATGCACCATCTCGTTTTCGAGAGGGTCCATAAAACAAGCAACAACACGGGCAACAGAGTTAAAGTATAAAAATGATAAATCACAATCACACCTGCATTCATAGAGCACTCCATGACTATCTCCTCGCATATCAAACCTCAAAGTACATCGCTACCATAAGTATATTATAGCACAGCACGCAGGTTCAGAACAGTTCAGTTTAATGAAGTTAAGTGACGGTGTTAAGAGCGGGTATAGCCAAAGCAGGAGCAATTATTCTGCAAATGATCATGTAATGATGCACTTAAGAGGTTAATAGAAGTGATGGATCTGATTGCATTGGGTGAATTGTTCCAAACTGATGGAGCTTTAAATTTGAATGCCTAATGACCTACGTCTTTATTAATTTTGGTTTATTTCCTTCCTCAACATGTCACCAGGTTCTGCAGAGACCTAATAATGAGCCATTCATTTGATGGGACAGAGATACATCTAAACATTGCAGGACAGGAGCTCTCAAGGGTTCCCCTGATACAGACGGTTAGGGGCATCATAGAGTAAAAATGCATAAGATCAGTTAAATATCCTCTCTGTGGAACAATAAAGGAAGCTCCTGTTCTGTTCTAAACTACCAAAACATCATGAACCGTCAACAGATAATCTACCGTTCTTGGTTCTCAAATTATCAGTTATTGTCAGCGAGCTGAAAAATTAAGCAACTTGACTTTAGGCCGATTTTTATGACAGTCTGAGGTTCAAGCAGGCTGTGATTTTAGTACAGTTCATTGTTTATTTCAAAGTGGCTTCATTTGTTCAGCTAAATAATTCTGCTAACAACTGAACGTGCTCCCTCTCCTGCAAAAAAAAAAAAATCCTTTTACTTTTTACAACATAGAAAGTACTCCTCTGAAACAAATTCTCGGTCTTGGCAGAAGCCCACTCATACTTAACCAGGTTCTGGCTCTGCTGGAGGCCTCTTCTTCTCAAAACTGAGGTTTTCATCACTACACGCTTGCTCAGTATGAGGGATTACTGAGAAGTCAACAGCTCAAAGCAGGCAAGACAAGCCAACTTTATTTATATAGCACTTTACAACAGCAAATCTTGACGAACGTGCTTTACACAGGGTGAAAATAAAATAATAAAAATGACAGATTCACTGCAGTACAACTGCAGGTGCATGAAATGACAAGTAGAGCTAAAATATATGATAATAATATGAAATTATAAACATATCAAAACCCAATAAAACCAAAAAAAACACTAAACGCTGTCATGCTGAAGTGAAAGCTAAGCTACAAAAAAAAAGGGATTTTACGAGTTTTAAAACTGGACAGTGAGGAAGCGTAAGTAATCTTTACAGAAAAATATTTCTTTTCTCCTCTTAACAAAAAGTAGTATACCTTATATATATTTTATTAGGTATGCCTAAGTATAGAAATGTATTTTTCCCAAAGTATACTTTTCTTCTCCAAGCACAGCGATATAAATATACTAGCAGATTATTAACAAGTATACGTCTTTTTACAAAATTGGTCCACTCTAAGTTTATAAAAGAAAACTTTGGAGTACACTTAAAGTCATGTTCCAGGTATGTGTTCAGTTTACTTGCAATGAACTTTAAGTCTACTTTTAGTTAATGAAAGTACACTTCAATGTATACTGAAAACAATCGTATACATATACTATTAGTTTACTACCATTAAACTTAAGTGCAAAAAGTAAGACTGCAAACTATATGGAATTTAACCTTTTAGGTTTGCTGTTAGCACTACATGTACACTTCTAGTTATACTTCTTCTCCATGTTTAATGCTAAGTAAAAAAAAAATGTGACAAACATAGATTCTGGGATTTTATTTGGCTCCAAATGTCTGCGGTAAAATGTAACCTCAGTCTCTGACCTCGTCACTGCAGTGTAGAAAGTCCACTGAAACAAAACTGAGTGTAATATGTACTATTAATACACTGCCACCTAAGTATATCAGTTAAATGTTTAAACATAAGTAGGAGTTAAGTGTACTTAGACCTTTTGTATATTTTTTAGTAAAAGCCAAGGATAAGTAAGATAAACTTTGCAAAGTATATAATGAAATAAGTACATTAAGAGTAAACTAAAGGTTAGTATACTTAAAGCATACCTGCATATACTACTTTTTGATTAGGGTAAGTTTACGTTTTGACTTTGGTAACCCGAGGACCAGCTGACCTGCTGACCTCAGGCACAGAGAGGGGGAATACTTTTAAAAGCTCTGATAAGTAGAGCGGGACGACTAATCAGCAATATCCAGAGCAGCTGGGACGGGACCTGAACTGAGAGGAAGTGACTGGCGAACATGGAAATGAGCCCACAGGGATTTAACAGGACGCAGAAGCATCTTTCTAAGATACCATGATCAAAATTTAAAAAACAGACGTTACTTAAAGATAAATTACAAAGACGCATGGATTTCAGTCGAGAAACACCTCAGAAGAAGAGCTACAAACAATGAGATTCTGGCAGAGAACCCGGAGGTTGCCAGATCCCTGACTGATAGCGATGAATAGAAAGCCACCTTTCTGTTACAGGACAATCTAAACACCATACTGCAGACTTTCCCTCAGAAAAATAAATAAGCCCTGCCTTTAAGTGCAATCAGTTATCCAGTTAGCTGTCCTTCTTTATGCACATGCCATTACAAACAGATTATTTGGGTTTTTTTCTCCCCAGGGAGAAGAAAAGACTGTCGAGAACTGTGAGCAGCTGCTGGCCGACCTGATAAGTCGGAGTACCACCATCTCTCCTCTGAAGCTGCGTCGCATCTCCTCCAACAGGTCCATAACTGTGGAGTCCCTGTGTGACTGGGAAACCGACCAGGTGCAACCCGCATTTTAACTGAATATTCACAAAACAATATATATGTCTGTACCTGAGATTCTTAATCATCTCAGATCTCAACAGGACAATAGTTTTACTTAATTTCTCAATCATTAGGACTCTCTGTCAAAAGGGGAGAGACTTACACTAAAATCCCTCTCTGGCGATGAGAACTGGGAAGTTATCTCAGATGATGGAGCAACTAAAACCTTCCCAGGAGTTTGCTTCATGATCCCACCTCCTGACCCAGATGCAATTGATAAAGTTGACTCGTAAGTAATTGAAACCTGCAGTTTGATAGCTAAACAAAACAAAAAAAAAAAAATATTCTCCGACACTCTTTGCTCTTTTGTGCTTTTCTTTTCAGTTTGGGCAATGATCTGGAGGACATCAAGAAGAGGAGAGCAGCTCTGGCAGCATCCCTGAAGAATTACAGATCAGAAGTCTCCCAAGTTCAACAGTCAGGTGTTTATCTGTCACTCATTCACCTGATTCAGATGTTTAATCTTTGAGCCATGCCTCTGGTCCCACAGAAAAATACAAAATCATCAATCAGATGATAACTTCACTGTTTCTTCACTCATTCTTCAGCTCCACCAGACCCCGAAGCAGATGCCCTGGCTCAACAGCTGGACCAACTGGATTCTGACCTTGCCGATGCAGAGCAGAGCATGCTGAGCAGCCTGCGAACCCCGGTGAGCCGCACCGACCCGACCGGAGATCTGGCCAGCAAGCTAAAGCAGCAGGAGGTGAGTCGACACGAACACTTGTGGTTTCAGAGGAAAGCCACTCTTAGTAGTGGAGATTACAAATGTTAATATTCTCTAAAACACTTAAGTTAATTAATTTCAGTAATTTAACTTCACTTAACTAACTTAACAAGTGGAAACTCATATAATATTTAGACTTTAACCATAAAGATTTTTTTAAAGTTTATTTCTGTTCTTCTTTTGAATAAGTTTTTACTAATAGCTCTTGAAAATTGAAAATCAGGAAACTGGAATGTAGAATAGAACAGAAGAGAACCGAATAGAATACCGTTTATTGTTCCAAAGGCGTAAGTTTTCCACAAAGATGAAATCTAAAAAACTTAATGAAAGCACTATACTGTACAGTAAGGGAAGATTTACAAAATATGCTGTGCAGCTGTTAAAGATAACATACTCTATTACAAGAAATGTACTGCTGAACAGGTTAATTTAAAAATATTTACAAAATGTGCATCTGCATTTATGCATTAAATGAAAAACTATTTACAAAAAGAGACAAGAAAACCACAGCAGAAAGGTTACGTAAATGGAGAAGAGGGTGAAAACAAGAGAATATTTTTTAGGAATCTCACAGCTACTGGGAGGAAGGCTCTGCGATAACACTTTTAGTGCACCTAAGATGCAGCAGTCTGTCACTGAAGGAGCTCTCTAGTTCATCAATAACTTCATGCATAGGTAGGAAGACACGGTAAGGCAGTGATGTTACTTTAGCCTGAGCTATTCTGTCTCCAGCCACCTGCAATGGGCTGAGAGGGAATCCATACCAGAACATGACATATTTCTTATGGGGAAATGTTACATTCCAGTCTCTACACATGTGAAGAAAATTAATTAATAAGGAATGAAATTTTTTTTATTGTTGTTTTATCCAAGCATGTTTATAGAAAGATGAGTGGAAGGATAAAGTGTGGTAGGAGAATATCTGTCTAGAGCTACAGCTGTTGCAGGGATTGTCTTAAACAACACCTGAACCTGAACCAGAAACAACCCGGACTAAAGAGAAAAAAATAATTGGAATAATCCTCAGTGGATCAAAGTCCTTGCTTCAGATTAAAGTGAAGTTTTTATGTCCCTTGGAAATCAAGGTCCTAGAGTCTGGAGGAAGAGTGGAGGCTGAATCCAAGTTCCTTGAGTTCTGATGCAGTCATTCTTATAAAAGGAGCTCAGGCTACTATTGAGAACATACAGGATTACTGTAAAATAAAAGAACATAACAGCAGACAGATGTTGTAAAAAATTTTTTTTATTTTTTTTAGATATATTGATTCTTTTTTGATACAAGCGGTAATCGTCTAAATCAACACAGATGCACACAGAATTTTTCTGTTTTCTATGTATAAACTGAATTAGATTACATTGTTTATTCTATTCTATTTTATTTGATGTGCCTATAATATGAATACTACATGAACTACGATTTTTAAAAAATCACAAACGAGACCCAACAAGAACTCTTCTAAACTATATGTGTCAGATATGATGAATTGAGGATCCAAATGCAGCCAGAGGAATCTTTAAGGATTTAATAGAGGAAAAAGCTAACAAAAAGGCAAACACAGAAACCTGAAGATAGGAAGCAACAACGATTAACTAGCAGGTGAATAAGAGGGTCGGTGACCTAAATATGCTGAGGAGTAGTGAGGAATTGACTGAGAAAGCCTGAGAACTGATTACTGACAAACGGATGCAGGTTAAGGCAATTAGCTGACTGGAAACAGGAAGTAACCAGGAAACCAAACTAAATAAGAAACTAACTAAATATATCTAATAAGAAATATCTAATCAGAGAATAAATAACTAACAGAGCATGATAAACTAGGCAAACATAAATTAAAGGTAAAACAAAACAGAAAGGTGAGGGGAAAATATTGAAACAAAGAAGTGGCAAGATCAGAACACTAAAGCCCTAAAGTAAAACATAAAGACAAAGAAATAAACTAAAAATGAAGAAAAGAACTAACTAAAACTCAAACATAAAGTCATACATTATAACTATGTATGGTTTATTACAGCAAGCTGCAGAGGCTCTGAAGGATCTGGAAGAGCAGATTCAGACAGCAGAGGATGACCTGCAGCCTCTGCTGTCTGAAAATCCCAGCAACATCTCGTCTGAACTACCAATCAAACTCGGTGATGTCCGAAACAAGTATGATGGCTTAGCCGCTCTGGCGGATCTCTATGATAAAAAGTAAGTAGTCAATACTAATATTATTATAACAACTGTGGACTTTTATTGTTGCCGATTTTTTTAGATTAAAACTTCCTGCATTTATCTGTTTCTCTCAGAACAAATGCATCTCTCAGCCTGGAGAATCAAATTCAGAAGGTGGATGATCTTGTCTCTGGACTTGAAAGAAATCTCAGTGAAGACGGTCTAATTCCTGACATACCAAATGCAATTCAAATTCACACTGAAGACATCCAGGTGAGGAGGTCTAAAACACATACAAAGACTGGTGTTAAACATGACATACACTATATATATAACAGTCACGTTAACTGAATATTTTTCGCATTTTACCGGGTTTTTTTTTAGAATCGTGATAGAAAAACCTGAAGCCTGTCCATTGTTGTGACAAATTTGTATTTATTTGGTGCAAATGCAAAGACATTTTCTACTCAAGTACAGCCAACCACATCAATAAACAAAAGGATTCCCATGAAAGCATCTGAGCATCAGCTCAGAGTTGGACACCGTACTTAATGCATCCCGCTAACCGGGAGGTGACAACATTGGAGAGCTACTGAGGCTTCGGAACGTGTCTCTCCTAAGAGATGTCATACCAACCACCAGGACATGCCGTGGGATTACCTACCTCTGAATTGATAGCTTGCAGGTTAGGAAACAACTCGTTCCGAGAGTCTTTACGACTTCTGATCACTTCATTTGGAGAAGAGTTTTCTTATTTCAAATCTTTGGCTAAAGTGGTGCTTAATTCCAGTCTCCAGTGTGACAGGGGAGCTTGGATTCAGTCTCCAGAACAACATCTGAACAGCCATGAAGAGTTACCTACCTGAGACAAAAATCGATAACCTTATGGCAATAACCTCTGCTGAGATCCCGCTGTTGGATCACATACAAACGAGTGTACATTTAATTTCTATGCTGAGGAGGAGCACTTTTTGAGACTATGCATTCAGGCCACATCAGGCAAATCAATCGTATTTTAAATGAAATCATTTAGCTTCCTTTCTTTTTATGTAGTTTTCTGTTCAGATTGTTGAATATTATATTAAATAAATAGGTATTACTATTGAATATGTTATTATTTTAAAATTGACCAGTAAAAATAGATTTCTTTGACTCTGTCAGTCAAAATAATGGACGGCAAAATATAATTTTCCAGTTGCCAAGTGAGAGATGGTGGAGTTGTAGAAGATATTTAGTCGGGTTGCTGAATTCTGGGAAATCCCCCATTCTGCACCAGTGGCTCAGTGGTGCAGCTGGTCACAGACCAGCTTCAAGGCCTCAATAACTCTTATATACCAAGTCAGCTCCGAAATAGGGTAGATACTATCATGACAATCTTTTATTTTATTTATTTAGTTCCATGTATTTTGTGCATGAAGTTGAAAATGTCTATAAGTCTGCACCAAGCTGTCAGGACATTTGCAATTTGTCAAAAATGGCAAACAATCTTCAGGTTTTTCCAATCACCGTTCTAAAAAACCTTATCAAAGACGGAAAATATTTGATTAACCCAACCCCTGGCCGGGTCCCACTTAATTTATGCCAAGGTCCCCCACAGCTAATTTGCTCTGGAGCCAGGGCCCTCATTTATCAAACGTTTGTAGAAATATTCCTATAATGTATCCTACGAAGGAAATTTAGGATGTGCGTAAGTACACGTCAAAGTGTGATTTATGAAACATGCGGTGGCCTCTCGTACGCACGCTCCTCTGCAATCAGCTGTTGATAAATCCCACTTGTGCGTACACAGGTCCTCGTGTGCGTTCACAGTCATTTGCATACAGAAACGCCCTGAATTAACCATATTTGGTAGCACCACATCATGCATTGAGTCCTCACATTCTTCCTTAAAACAATTTCCAAGACAGGAAAAAAAGGAATTTTAATGACAGAGATCAAGGTGAAACATAGGTGGGGAAATAAAAAAGCATTCATGATTTACAGACCTAAAAAAAATTTCAGTTTATACAAATTCATTTCACCACCGATAGTTTTTGCCATCAGCGGTTTAATTAATTTAATTCCCAGCACGCAGCCCTATATTTCTGCTGCATAACAAACAAAAAAAAATTAAATAAATAAAAATGCGGCGAATAATTTCATTTGCTAATATTAACTTCTGTGTAAATTCTTAATTTCTTTGAACATATTAAATAATTTAATAATGAACATTGCTGTTTGATTTTATCAGCTATGGGGAAACTAATTAAAAAAAAGAATAACTCCACCTGGGACAAAGGTGACGGGCAGTAAATACGGTCGGAACAGTGGAGATGTTCCTGTTGGAAGTTAAGGGAAAAAAATGGTTCAATATTAAAATGAATACAATAAAACATCTCTCAGTACACAGCTGGACCAGATCTAATACAAGGGTGCTCCGATCATCATAATTCCCACCTTAGTGGCCGTGCGTAATTGGAGACATGGCTTGTGCTGCCATCACAAAACGAAAAAAGGACAATCTGCTTCCCTGATAAGCAGGAACATTTACTGTCACGGTGCAGTTTGCAAACATTTTAATTAAAGGTGAGACAAAATCCCATTAACTGAAACGCTTGGTGTAATAAATAGACAAATAAACGGAAGGGTGTTGGGGTCTGCGGCCGCACAGCGCAGATTGCGAGTGAAAGCGCCATGCATGATCAACCCAACGTTAAATTATGTATTTCTTGGAAAATGTCAAACATTTCCTTAAAGTTTAATGCTAATCCGTGCAGAACTTTAATGTTATTTTGTTATAACACAGATAGACGCCAACATGAGCTCCTTGGTGGAGGCAATAAACTACCAAGAGAAAAATTCTGTCAAAGTAAAACTGTTTCAGTGCTGCAGCTCCTTCGTTCTAACAGTAGCTGCTCTGCGTACGAACATTCAGAACTGTTCTTATATTTAGGAACATTTCTATGCAAAAGTACGAATTGATAAATACCACACGATGCGTAGAATTGTTCCTACGCACAAAATGCACACGGATCTGTGCGTAAGTAGCTTACGCTTGATAAATGAGGGCCCAGGTATGTGTACAGTTATATGCGGATATTAGGAGCCATTAGGAGCCATTAGGAGCCATACTGTCCCCAAAAAGTGAAAGAGCAGGTTTTCAGGAATGTATCTTGACCTTGCAGAAATTCGTAGACCTCTGTGCGCCTCAGCACCTGCTGACCTCACTCTGATATTATGTAGCCTTCATGACTCTATGCTATAATGCCATAACAATTTATTGCAGACTACTGAATATAGTAGCAAGGAAGTTTGTCGGCTGAACCTTTCTTTGAACAGGTTGCCTCCTAGCAACTCCTACTCCTACTGGAGTTGATGTATGAAATGGTTGGAACGACTCAATTCAGTGATTTGCAGGCTGAGCCAATACTTTTGCCACCCGAGTGTGTATTTCATGTTGAATGTCCTCTTTGTTGAATTCAGCGCCAGCAGAGGTCTGCTGCAAGGATCCAGGACGACGTGTTGAAACTGAATGAGGATCTGGAGACGACTGAGAAGTTGTGCCGTTTCCTGCTGCAAGGCTACCAGGAGTACTGCCCTGACATCCAACGCCAGAAGAACGACGTCAAACAGTTGCAAAATCGTTACTCAAATATTGAAAACCAGCTGAGGAAAAGGTGAGTCAAGCTGAGAGCACTTCAGTTACGTTACTTTGATTTAGTTATTATTGGGTTTACATAACCTAAGCTATTCATCAAGATATTATGCAATCACAAACAAAGGAGCTACTAATTAATTTGAAAGATAGGAAAAATAAAAAGTAAATTTTATAAATTCTTTTACGATGGCTGAACAATTTTCAGGTTATTTTCTGTTGAGCCTTGATAAAGGTCCTTTAAAGGGAAAGTTATTTCTTTCTTTTTTTACCTGGACCTTATTTATAGCAAATATATTCATTAACGCACCCAGACAAGTTTGGAGCCACTTGGAGTCCTTTGGAAGAAGATTATATCCAGTCGTGACCAGCGTATATCCATATAGTGTGATTCTTGGGGGCAGGCAGACTGCCGCTTCTAAATAACGCATTATTTGCTACTTATCCGTTTAACAGTTTTTTTGTTATGAATAGTTAGTGATAATCCCCTGTGAGTTTAGAACGTCTCATAGGTGCTAAGGTATTAGCTTTTGGGGTTTTTATAGGCTTTTAATGAAACCGATTCCAAAGTACACTAAATGGCGTTTTCAATGATGGGACAGCCGGCCGCCGGTGCAGCTGTAGTCGGCGTAGGTTGTGGAAAGGGAGCCTATGGAAGCTGAATTTAGTCTTTTTGGTCATTCGATTAGTGCAATTTGGAAACACACAAACGAGAACCATGTCGATGTCTGCAGTAGCAAGTTCTGTCTAACTGACTGCAATGGAGCTCAGAGTGAAAATCCTGCTCAGACTACAACTGGGATGGAGCACGGCAGTGACGTAATTGAAATTGTGTTAGTGTAGTTGGATAATAAACCTTTAAATTACCCCGAAACAAGACAAAGAAGCACTTGCAAGACATCCTAAACTCTGATGGGAGTAGTGCTAAGGATTAATAATGAAATATGGCTAAATAAAGGGGTTTTGGGGCAGATAATGTCTTATTACAGGCGGCAAATCTCCTGCCCTGATTGACTCCCATTATATGGCTATACGCTGATCGTGACTGGATATAAAATCCTCTCAAAGGACTCTAAGTGGGTCCAAACTTGTCTGGGTGAGTAAATTAATGTAATATTTTCTCAAAATAAGGTCGAGTTTAAAAATGTTCTCTGTCAGGAGAGGAAAAACTTATTTTTCTTACTTTATATTGTATATAGAAATATACTATAACAGCAAAGGCTGGAAAGTAATAAAATTTGGGCCTGTGATATTGCCTTTAGAGAGAACCTTTTACAAGAGGCTTCATCAAAGTACCAGGAGTTCCAGAGCCTGTGGAAATACCTCAGCTCTTTCTTAAAGAACCTGCCGACAAACAAGATAAACATCCGCGATGGATTGTCACAAGTCACTGCTAAGCAAACCTCCCAACAGGTACGAAAGTCCTACGATTATACATAGGTATTCATAAAGATTGCACAGTCATCAAGTAAGTTTCTTTAACCATTTACCTGTCTGTGCATTCATTATGTTGAATTGTTTTTAAATGATTATTGCAATATTTCTCAATTTAGAGATTGATGAAGGATCTAAAGCAGAAGGAGGATGACATGGACAGACTGGTCGGCCTCTCTCAAGATCTAGAGAATATACTCAATGTAAGAAAATAATCTAAAATTTTAAGTATATAACTTGCATAACAGAATTCAAAGAACTGTTTACTCTTAAATAAAACAGAGACAATTAATTTTAGTCACAGGCTATTCTTTCTAGAAAACCCTGCGTACCCAAGTGAGTGACATCATAGTAGGTGTTAGTCTCGACAGAGTATTGTTATTCTAATTTACTCAAATTATGTCTATTAAATGCACATTAGTAGGTATAAATTGTAATTAGAGAGGAGTTGACTCTTTCAATGTAGGTGTTTCATTATTTACATCTAACCAAGTTTCTTTTAAAAATATCTTGCACTTAGTGACAAAGTCATTAATTAGAAATTATTTCCCTGACAAGGACTAAATGTTTAATAAAGCTATAGCTTAATTGGGTTGGGTAACTGTTTTTTCTGACAGGTGATGACGTTGGAATTTGGTTTTATACAGCAGCATTGTTTTTAATTGTATTCTTTTGCTTATAATCACCAGAATCCCCCTTTCAGGATGGCCAGATGCATTCTGGGAGACGATGGGTGTAGAATTAATGTCCGCTCCCCTTTTGACTGAGGTGTCTAACGACTAGAGGATGGAGTTGTTAAACATCTGGTATTAGTCCTAGAGGCCTGGTATGGTCCAAGTTTTGGTGTCAGTTGAGTTGATCCTTGCTTGTTACAGTGGGGGTGTACGAGTAGAGAGGTAGGAATAATTTTTTTCCCTGGTAATCTCTGTGGACTGTGCCTCAGGGGAAGGCTTTGGGAGCTTTATAAAAAAAATTTATGGAAAGCCCTTCAAGCCTTTGCAGCAGGTCAGAGAAACCACCCTTCAACATATCTGACTGCTTTCTGGCTACATCAATAGATCCTGGGTGAATAGTAAACTTTTCTGATGTTGCGGTATAATTCTAAGTTTTCCGAATTTTCTGTCACTCGATTTTAAGTGCAACTGATGAAACTAGCGTTGTTCTTGGTGCAAAAGTTTCCATGCCTTTCATTGTACCATCGTGAACACTTAAAACGTTTGGTCTGAAATGTATTAATTTGTTATGTGTCCTCTTCCAATGATTAGATTCCTCCTGGTGAGTTTGACTGGTGCTTGGGGCCGGGCTCCTTCTCTGGGACGAAGGGTGTTTTTCAGCGGGACTGTATGTCTCTATGAGTGCTGTACTGGTGTGTCACATAACTGAGGCAAAGCAGCAGAATATGGCGTTCCTGAGCGTAGTATGCGTGCATAAATCGAAGAAAAAGAAAAGCATGAAACAGGAATATAACCTGAATCATACAATACGTCCTGAAGGTTAATAATACCCTTTTCAGCTATTTCAGTCTTAGCTTTACTTTAACATCCATAATTATTCGAGTATCTTCAGTTATATTTTGCCTGTGTTGTTCAAAGGATGAACACTTCCCCTGTTTGAGCTGTAGTACTCCAAAAATAAAAAGTCTGCTTTACACAATCAAATAATTCAGAATTGATGGTAGAATTGAGTCAGCTGCCCATGGTTTCAAGTACTCGTCCCATCCTTATGAATTATCACAACAGGTGTACCAAATTTTTCTTACTCAGGAGAACCAGTTCTTGATATTTTGGGGGGTTTTATGGCATGTTTTTAAAAGCTATGTATTTTAGTTAACTCTTCCGTTTAAACAGATTTTACGACCAACCTTTAATGACAGATACAATACAGAACAATTGTTACAGAACAATTAATACCTGACGTTTTTTTTATGTCTCTAGGATTATGAAGGGAATGCTAATAAATACAGCAATACACTTGAAGATGGTGGAAAGACTCTCCCAAAGAGGGTCCAAATGCTCACATTCGCTGATGCTATTGAGAAAAAGGTAACATTCAGGTTATTTTACAACAAAGCATTTGTTTTTACGCTTTTGTTAGTATAACAATTTGATTAAATATCTGTTCATCACAGGAAAAAAAAATGGTTAACCGTTATGCAGAAGCAAAGGCAGAAAACACCCAACGCCAAAGACAGATGGCCTTGGCAAGGAATCTAATTCTTCAAGTAAGGTTTTAGGTCACAAATGAATCAGCATTGTTGTTTTTTTATACAATACTACTACAAGTTCAAAAGATTTTAGGTTAAACTATAGATCATATGATTGGTAAATGTGTTTTTTACTGCTGCAGCATGAAGAAAAAGTTGAGATGGTGGCACAGCAGCAGATGGAGCTCAAAACCCGGCATGAAAGTGGCTCTGAATTAGATGGCTTGCTTCAACAATTAGAGGAAGAGAAGGAGAGGACAGCTCATGTAGAGACCAAACTAAAAGCCGTCAAAAGTAGAATAATGTCCATTGATTGTCAAGATGGTGTCGAGGAGATGGAAGTACTGCAGTTCTACCACGATCCTAAACTTGTAGGTGACCTGGCTGATCTAAGGAACAAGCTCAACAACGAAGTCCTGAGGCAGAGCTCCACACAAGCAGAGATTGAGTCAGTAAACAAGAAAATCAACGATCTACAGGTTACTATTAAAGACACATACCACAGAATGGTGACTAGAGAGGTGGTTAAGTTTGAAAAAGAACCTCAACTGGAAGAAGAGGCTGCTAACATGAGACGTGAGTTAGCAAGGACGAGGCACGAAATTCGAATGAAAGAAAGAGAGCGAATCCAAATGACGAAAGAGTTTATGATTCTCCAACAGAATAACCCACCCTTTAAAGAGAGAATGGATAAAATGGAGGCTGTTAAAGCAGAACAAGATCTAGAGTTTTTGAAGGCCTTAAGAACATTTGAGACTGAAATTTCTGATGAGAAAAATAAATGTAGGTTCCTCAATGATGAAATCTTCCAGATAAGAAATCAGATTAACACACTTGAAAAGCTGATTCCCAACATCCAGTCTAAAGCCATCACTACAACAGAGAAAACGGTTGAAAACCCTGAACTTATTGCAGAATTTAATAGGCTCCAAGCAAGTTTGGAGGAAGAGAGATTTGAAAACAGCTATTTGTCTCAAGAAGTGAGGGAGCTGCAGAAACGCTACAAAGAAGTTCAAGCCCTGACGCAGAGATTCGAGGTCAAAGAAGTTGTAAATGAGATTTACCTTACTGACCCAAGTACTGAAATGGAGATTGAGCACCTTCGCAAAGAAATAAAGGACTTCAATGCACAGAGTGCTGATCTGGAAAACGAAATCACACAGGTCACCACTGATCTTAATACCCTTCGCTCATTTAGGCCAAGAGTAGAATTCAAAGAAGTTCTCCAAGAGGTGGTGAAAGAAGAAAGAAGCCCTGAAAATGAGCGAGAGATTGAAAGGCTAAATGATCAGGTGAACCGCCTAGATAGCCAGTGCAACTTCCTTGACGACCAAGTCAGACCGCTGCGAAAAGAGAGGGATGAATGGAAGGCAAAAATGTCAAAGGTAAGGATCCAACTTGTCACAAGAGACTTGATGAAGTATGAGCCAGATCCACTGCTCCAGAAGGAAGCTGACCGTTTGCGCAGGAGTGTGCGGGAGGAAGCACAGTTGAGGCGAAACGCTGAGGAGATGGTTTTCGACCTCCAACACAAATACCTTCTCTTGGAGAGACAGAAACCAGAACAGAAACTGGTTGTCCATGAAATTGTGCGCCTTCAGAAGGACCCGAGGCAAGTAGCTGAACATGACAGACTCAGTAGACGGCTTGATGAAGAAGTTACGAGCCGACGTCGGTTGGATCTGGAGTTACAGCAACTAAGAACAAAGCTGGAGGACAAGGAGCGCATCATAAGAGAGAGTGATGAGCACCGAAAAATTATTCAAGCTCAATCAAAACTCAAAGAGCTCCAACAATGCATCACAGAACTGGAAAATGCCCCGCCTCCTGCTGAGGAAAGTATAGTAGTAGAGGAAGTGGTAAAGCTGGAAAGAGACCCAAAACTCGAGAGGTTGACAAATGCTTTGCGATTTGATATGGAGAAGGAAATCCGTGATATCCTACGTATACAGAGGGAAATACGTAATGTCAATTTAAGCCTAGAGATTCTGAAGAAGGAAAAGTCGGGTGAAAAGACGGTGTACAAAGAGGTAGTTCGTGTAGAGAAAGATCAGGCTGTTGAAGCTGAGCGACGTCGTCTGAGAGAACAGGTGTCCCAGAACAAATTTGCCAGAAAAGATCTAGAGGATGAAATCAGACGTCTTAATGACAAAATCAATGTTTTGAGGAGCAACAAATCTAACTATTTAAGAGAAGAGACAACTCTTAATCTGAACAAAGATGCCCTATTAAGGGAAAAGGACAACCTCACCCGAGAACTCAGGACTCTTGAAGCAAAGAAACATGACATCCATCTCTCTTTCCAGCAACGCAGTCGACTGATGAGTGAAAGAACTCAGATGAGCAGACAGAAAAGCCTGAAGATGGAGTCAGATGTGCAGCGATTGGAGAGACAGATCTTGGAAGAGAAAGACAAGATTCATCAACGAGACAGTACAATCCATGATATTCTGATGTACTTGCAGCAAGAGGAACAGGCAGAGACAAGGACCAAAGAAACCAATGTCTCTACCAAAATCACTATTTTGGATCCAGAAACTGGCAAAGACATGTCTCCTTACGATGCCTACCTTGAGGGCATCATTGATCACCAGCAACACATCCATCTGCAGGAGCTAGAATGTGACTGGGAAGAGATAACTTCTATTGGCCCTAATGGAGAAATATATGTCCTGCAGGATCGCAGGACTGGAAAGCAGTACCCCATCGACGATGCTGTTAAGGAAGGAAGGGTAACAGAGTATGATCTACAACAGTACAAGCAAGGCAAGATTCCTATCTCAGAGTTTGCCCTTCTTGTTGCAGGTGACAAAAAAATGCCACCCAAGTACACTTCAGTCACCAAAAAGCCGAATTCATCGGTTAACTCCTCTACCGAGACACAACCAATTGCTGGAATAATTGATAAATCTACAGACACCTGCTTTACAATCCGCAATGCCACCTTGCAAAAACTCATCGACCCTACCACGGCCCAAAGGCTGTTGGAGGCTCAAGCAGCAACAGGCGGCATCACCGACATCAGCAACAAAGAGAGGTACAAAGTTCACAAGGCGGCTCTAAGAGGCCTTATCGATGACAACCAAGTCCAACGGCTGCTTAATGCAGAAAAGGCTTTCACTGGAGTTGAAGACCCCATGACCAAAGAGCGATTGTGTGTGGGAGAAGCAGTTCAGAAAGGTTGGATGCCAAAAGACACAGCAATTCGATACATGGAGGCGCAGCACCTGACTGGGGGGCTGGTAGATCCTGTCACTGGTCTTAGAGTGAGTTTAAAAGATGCCTTTGGATCTAAAATGATTAACAGTACAACGAAAAAGGATCTACAAACTGATGAAGGCTATGTAAGGGATATCATAGACCCTATCACAAAGGAGATTATAAACTACAAGCAAGCTATGGATCGCTGTAGTAAAGACCAAGCATCAGGCTTACTGATGCTGCCTGCCTCCTCCAAAGAGTCAGGATATACTCCAACATACAACACTTCAAGATATTTAAATTTTTAGATTCACTTCCAGTTACCACAACTATCTGAGAGCATTAGTTTAATCAAAGAGAAGAGAAAGAGCAAACAGATTAATCTAAAGGCAAAGCTTGACCTGGGACATCTCGTAATGGTTGGTTTATGAGAAAACCCTATGAAATGTACAGAATTAAATTTCGAGTTAAGAACAAGTGTTACACAAAGATCACTGCAACAGTTTGCCAAGTAGGAAAAGGTCTAGCAATCTGTGCATGTATTTTGGATTAACATGCACTGGAAGATGGAGCAGTTTCTGACAGTTTGAAAAAAAAAAGGGAGAATGATAAACGTGCAACTTAAGGATCCACTCACTACAAGAAATTAAGATTGAGATAGTGTGACTCCATGGAACACTGTATCAAAATCAGAATAACTTTTATGGTACTGTCAGTGGGTCAGGTTTTCTTTGCAAATTATGTCCTGTGGCACACACTATGAACCACATGAATATGAGGTTACATTTGACCTTAAGGATCTCTGGAATTGGAAGTCTTGGAAAACTTTTTTTGTTTGTGAATGTTCTACTGTGGTTGTGTTTGAGCGATTATGTTTCTTCTAAAAAAGATTTAGCAACCACGAGGATATTGCAGCTTGGCAAGCACAGTTATCCCAGCATCCTGTTAGATTTGCCATGGCATCTTTGAACAGCGAAAAACGTTTAGAGCGTGTCATTGACTGAAGGTGTGGTACAGGTTCTACCACTCAACTAATTAACTTTTTGACAAATAATTTATGTTTACTATGTAAAAGGTTTTGTTTCTTTAAAGTTTGGAAATAAATTAAGGTGTTTGGTGCTCAAGTCCTACATATATTTACTTAGGAGAAGACTTATACTGTAAAAAAGTTTGTCAGGATGATTGCTGTTGAGTTGCATTTGCTTAACCAAAACTCTTATACAGAAATATTAGTATTTGTTTGTCTGTACCCTTTTGACTGTATAAACTGATCTTTACTATACAAACGCTGTTTATGGTGAATATTGCTGTGTAATTACGGTTAATGAGACATAATGTCATTTTTTTTAATCAAGATTAATTTGATTCTTTTTATTGTTCACCTAACATGAATTTTTTTTATATTTATGAAGAATCAGATAATAAAATTAACTTATGGTGGTTAAAACGTGTTTGAGTCTTAACTTTTGAATATATGTGTGATGTAAAATCCATCCATCAATCCTTGCAGGGTCACAGGGCAGTCTTTGGGCAAGAGATGGGGTACACCCTGGACCAGTCGTCAGTCTGTTATGTAGAATAAAATCTTTAACAATGTTGTAGAAAGAGTGTAAATTCAGGCTACTGATTTAGAGATTAGGTCAAACTTAGTCACAACTCTGGCTATGAGCAAACAAAAAGATCTTGTGAAGATGCTGGCTGCATTACTCTAAGGCTCTATTTTATATTTTGCAGTTCCTTTCTCTGCAAATCAGTCGTGTTCCCTTTGTGGCTTTGCCGGAGAACAGGGCTTGAACATATCTTTTAGAGCAGGATTTAATGAGCACCTATGTAAGCACAGTTCAGATCTGCATAACTCCAAGGCAGGTGATTTCAAGCTAAACCCGTTCCCAAACATTATCAGATAACCATCCCAACCTCACTCTTCTTGCACTGGACTACTATCCACATATCATATGTTTTCCCAGTCTTTTCTACTCACTTTATTCTTTTCCAACAGCAAAATGCTGAAGAAACTGGCTCCCTCTGCAGCACAGTCGTACTGGCCATGGGGCATACCGGGCATTTACCCAGTGAGCCGATGGGGATTTTCCCTTTTTTTTCTTATGTGGACCGATGGTTGTTGTTTTTTTGTTGTATTTTTTTTGTTGGTAAAAACTACAAAAGGTGGTGGATTTTTTTACCCTTTGGATGCTGCCAAAGGGTAAAAAAATAATATAATTATTTGGTGGCTATGGCGGAGCCCCCACAGATTCCACTTCAGTAACATTAGCAAGTGGTGGAGGCCAGCAGGTGGATGAAGTAAAAGGGAGGTTAGGAGGAGGAGAGACCCAAGGCAGCAGCCATCCAATCTGAGTCGCTGGATGGACTGCAGCCTATTTGGGTAAGATCTCAACCAAGTTTAGCAGTTTAATTCCTTTGTACTTGCTAACTTTTTACAGTCACTTACAATAACTCGTACTGGGTGCTATGATGATACTAATAATGAATTTTATTTAATTCATAAGGTTAGATAGAAGGGTTGCCAACCGTCCCGTAAAAAACGGAATCGTCCCGTATTCAGAGAAAACAAAAGTTCTGTATTGATGTAAAAATTAAAGGCATTTGTCCCATACTTCAGACTGAACACAAATTCACCTATTCTCCTCTCATTCTCTCACCCTATCTCTCCTGTTGCTCCTTCAATCAGGAAACTGAACAGCTGATCTGATTTTCTGTACCTTTACACTAGAAAGAGGAAACTAGTAGCCTATAGTATCAGCTGGTGTTAGCTGGAGCCACAGCCATAAAAGCTGCTATTCATGATATTAGTTTGGATTTCTGGTGAGAGGGAAACATGAAGATGAAACCAGGAGATGTCCTTACTGAATGATCACAGCGGAACAGTTAAAGGAGAAATTGTTTTACCTTTTTGGTGACATGAATTAGCTGAAGGAAAGTTATGAACTTTCTCTAAGAGACAAAAAATCACCATGATTCTTTTCTGCTTAGCTGACAAGTGGTAACTGTGGGGCATTAACAGGGAAAGTGGAAACAAAGAAACAACTTTCTATTTTTTAAATAAATAATTATCTGAAACTTGTAACCAAAGTGGTCATCTAATGTGAAATGTAGGGAAATCCATTATTGTATATAGTAATTATTAAAGGTGCAGTCTATAATTTTCGGCCAGTAGGGGGCAGTGCATACCTAAATTATCACAAGCATGCGGTATCTGTGTGTTCGAGTAAGAAACTCAACAACGGAGGTCCAACGAGTGCTGCTTTCAAACGCTCTATTTCCTGAGAATTATCTATTTGCAGCAACATGACGAGCACATCAGTCTATCTTTCATCGCTTGGAACTAGCGAAGAGGTAAAAATTTATTTATGCTTATGGCGAAACTTTTTTCCATTTTGAGGGGAAATCAATGTTTTAATAGCAGGCTTGTTCCGTGCGCTTTGTCCATCCGGGCTCTTGTAGAAGTAAAGACGTCATCTAATATGGCTTTCCCCTGAAAAGAGGACCCGCACCTATGTATTTTAAAACTGATTTTTAAAGTCATATTTTACAATATCGCCAATATTTTGCAATTAATGTGCTTTATGTAATCATTATTACATAATATTTTAATGGCTATTTTTAAAGATGTACTGCAAAAACTACACACTGCCACTTTAAGTCTAATGTATATCCTAGTAAGCTATGGTACTTTGTCTGTATAGTCTGCAATTCTGTCAAAAAAAGATGAAAATATTTAATTACTAAGGAAAAATAATTGATTTTTGTGCATTTGTTTTTCATGTGCATTAAAGTGGATTACGCTGATTAAGCATCATGAGGTGGAGAGTGGGGGGCTTTATGGCTTTTCCAATATTTACTGGAAGGCTGGCCTCTAGTCATAATTCCCAGGCATTTTTTTCAGTCAACATGAAGACCTCGCCTGCCAGTCCCTAATAATAATGATTCAATACATATAATAAAAATATTTTAATACAGTAAATATTTAATATAGTGTAATCAAAACTGTACATTGAGGTGTGTTATTGGGATTTTAAATATTGAATGTTTAATTTAGGTGACCTCACAACCTCGGCACTGAAAATTCAATGTACTTTTCAGAGGTCCAACATTTCTCTACTAAATTCCTTTCATTAATTTCATGTAACATCACATGGCTGATTGATACCTCACAGCACTAAGACCAGGGTTGGACAACAACAATAAAACTAAGTTCTGAGAGTCATTCAGTCGACAAATAAACTCGTACACCAAATGTCGCAACAAAGCATGAAATTAATTCACTACCACCTGGGTTTCCCCATCAAAATTTGAAGGCAATCATTAAAGGCAACTTGTAATTTACGAATACTTGCCTTTTTTCTTGATTCCTTGATATTTTGAATTTGGGCTTTTCTTAAGCTGTAATCATCAAAATGTCAAATAAAAGGCTTGGAATATCTTGCTTTGCACGCAATGAGTCTGTATCATATTAGTTTCAGTTAAATCACTAAAAATTAGTTTTTGTTCAATATTCTAATTTTTCAAGTTTCACATGCATGAAAAAAACAATCTACCAACATCTTCTATGTGAGTATTTCTAAAGAAATTAATTACAAGTGGGATAATTTCTAGAATTTTAAATTGGGTCTCCTTCATTTTAGGGAAAATTTTTGGTTTACTCTTGGACGAGTTGTACTTAAAATTGAATTTCCCCTCATTTGGGACAATAAGGGTATTAATTCATAAAGGATTCATTCGTTTTCATATCTTGTTTTTTTGCCACCAATTAGAATATGGTTTTATACATTAAACTGTCGCTCTCATGAGTCTCCACTACAGTCTTTAATGTTCCTTTTAGCAGGTCCAGTTAAATGTGTGATCCTCCGCTGAAACCAGACTGTTAATGTCAGCTCAAAGTCTTTTCATAATCTGAAGACTTTAAATCTTGTGTAGTCTTCTCATCTTCAGGTATCAGTATCTGCTTAAATTGCCTTACAAACAGCCCACAACTCATAAGAAGTTTTGTCTAGTATGTAAGAGGAGGCTAGAAGCCAGCTGTCAGAACAACAAGCACACAGGTAAAGAGTTAAAACAGTAGGGAATTTGAGGGGTGATAAATGAATCACAGCTATGGGAACCAGTAGCAGAAGCCAGGGGAATAAGATGGTTGTCCTCTGCTGTACCATCCATGGTAAGAATTTACTAAATAATACCAGTGAAGCATATAAAATAAAAGATCACCCATGATTTCAATGCTTTAACAAAAATGTTTTACTATTACAAACAGATATAGAAATATACATTTTTAACAGTAGGGAATATCCCGAGTATATTGTTGTCCACATAGCTCAGGCATGCAAATCTGCTTTGTAATAATAGCTACAGAAAGCAGTTAAAAACAATAAATGGACCCAATGCATCCTCTGGAGACAAAACATCTAGAACTAGATGCGACGAACTGCTGAACTCAATAGATTTTTTGTTTTTTTTATTGTCCCAAACTAACTGATAAAGTCAGGATGGCAAAAAAAAAAAAAATCCCCGAATGGCACCGAGGCCCTGCTAGTGTTAAAGCTTGAACATCGTTATCAGGTTACATCTTTTGGTTGTGTAACCGCCTTCTGTTGGCACTCCCTCTGAGTGAAAAAGCTCCGCTGCTCTGTGATGGCCTTCTGCAGAAGAGCAATGTTGACACCATCAACACAGTTCAGCACACGGGCACGAACCATCACACCAACCCCTGTAGGACAAAGTCATGTGGGTGGGTTATGGGAGTTCAACTACTTTTTTATTTTTTACAAATACACACAAAAAAGACAACATTTAATGGTGCGTTTCATTTGTAGTCGGAGCTTGAGAGGGAAAAATCAACTGGATTGCCCCCCGAAGTCAGACTTCCCACTCGCCAAAATCAAAAAAATGTTTTCTTTCTCAGACTTTGACTTTCAATATGGCCGCTCCTCGCATCAACAATAGTATCTGTGGTGGAAACATGTTTATTTTACAAGACACACTCGTAAGAATGCATCTAAAAATCAACATTAGGATTTCTAAACGTAAAGGGAAATCCCACCCCTAAGTAAAAATCAATAATGGTTCCATTCCAATTCTAAAAAATAAAATCGATACTTTGCTTTTGAATATTGATGCAATATCGTGACATAAAATATTGCCCTATAAACATTATCTCAGATCTGTAATTTTATCCATCCATCCTGCGTTAGAAAAGCCGGGCTAGTGCCCATCTCCAGCTGTCGGTGGGGGAGAGGCGGGGTACACCCTGGACGGGTCACCAGTCCATCGCAGGGCAACACGGAGACAAACAGGACGCACACACTCACACCTAAGGACAATTTAGAGTGATCAATTAACCCAACAGTCCAGTTTTTGGACTGTGGGAGGAAGCCGGAGTACCCAAAGGGAACCGACGCATGCAGAGGGAGAACATGCAAACTCCATGCAGAAAGACCCTGGGTTGGGATTCAAACCCACAGCCTTGCTGCAAGGCCACAGTGCTACCCACTGTGCCTAATATATTGAACATTTTTGATTTAGAAAGGAGCCTCTTCTGCTTAAAATATTTTATATTGTAAACATGCTCTCCATTTATATCATTATTTGTATTTGTCTTAAAATACCAGAATATGCCCATAACTTTTCCTTTTGTCTGTCTGATTACATAATTTTTAAAATATTAAATTGAGTGTTACTCAGTATTCAAGTAGCCTTTTTAACAAACACTTCTTCACAAATTTTTGGTCAGTTACTATTTACTTTTACATGAGTAAAAATATGTTGAATTAGTAACCTTTTTACTTGAGTACAATAAGCCATATCGGTATTGCGATGCGCGCAATGCATTCTGGGGTTTTGGACCCCAAACTGCCATAAAATTAAGAAAGCAAAAGTTGCAAAATTTATTATTTAAAATGATGGAAAGTCGACGAACTAAAAACATATATTTGCTGTAGAGGCCTGTCTGTGTTTGCAAATTATAAGAAAGAACTATGTGCGCCAGCGTTTGCAGCTACTTTTGCTTTTGATTAAAGAAGAGGAAAGTGGCGTATTTCAGGCTGATTATAACGGGATTGTTGACATTTCACGCAGTGACAATCCTGGACCCACAAACGCTGTTAGATGTTTGGGAAGAAGGGAATGTTGTCATGCAGAAGTGGCCTCAAATACTTTTTATCCCAGAGCTCATGGACTCAAGATGTGCTGTATCATCCTATCAGAGGTATTCCTTGGTTGCCAAATATACGTGCTATGGCCAGCAGTTACCACGTAGTTTATTAGCTTCCATCGTGCTTTTAAACTCTTAAAATTTGTATTTTTGAATGGGATTTTTACTTGTTAGAAGCAGTAAGAGCCCTGATAAGGCTGAGATGATCTAAACATTAATCCTTCTCATCGACTTCCAGCAATAAGCTATGCGAAGCCTGCGTGATAACGACTGTGCTACCAAAACTAAAACTGTAAGATCTAGACGATCAACATAAACATAGAACAATTAATGTGTTTAATCACACATTTCTTACCTTGTTTATCCACCTCGCACGTCCATGCACATTTTAATTTTCTGTACGTAATGTATATAAAATAAATGGTGGTTCATTACAAGAGTCGGTATCGTTCATACACGGGTGCGTTTTGCATTCTCCTACGATTAATTTGTTAACTACCGATTCCACAGCCAACCACAACACAATGAGTAACGGGCTTATTTGAAACATCCGCCAAAAACAGCCTTTAAGAGGCTTTATAATAACGGAAACACACACATGCATACGCTGTTTACAGTCGAGCCGGGAGTTTGTATGGGGGTCCAAAAGCCGTAACACCGGTTCACCAAGCCGCATTCGTGAGCATGCGCACTCGCGATGCCGATATGGCTTAGAGATCCACAATTTTACCACATTCATAGAAAAGATGTTTAGTTGATTCATCCTCTTGTTTGCATAAGTAACATTTTTCAACATTGAGATTGAATCTAGTTTGAATAAATTGGTGTGAGATGATGACAAACCCAGTTCTGTAACTAAACACAGGCATAAGAGCTTCTGGTTTCAGTTATCCCTTGGGCCGGCTCTGGATGTTCGAATATAACAAGTGACAAGTCAAAGAGAACTTAGAGTGGGATCTTTTACCTTCATTGTTTTCTGTCTCCCCCAGAACCAGGTACTGGGCTCCAATTATTGGGTTAAAGGGCTCAACAAACTGGGTGTGGACAAACACGTGGTGCTCTTTGGAAGCATGCTGGGCTGTCAGGGTGGCTCTGGATGCATCTGGTTGATAGCACACAAGTCTGCAAAGCCAGGAATCTAAAGTTAACAACAAAATAAAAACAATAGAATATTGGAAATTCACTCTGCAGCCAACTCAGGTACACTCCGAACCGGGACAGGTAATTAGTCTTTCTGTGAGGATGACTTTTAACCCCAACCTGCCAAATGTCCGCACTGATTCTCCTTCCTTCATCGAGTTCACCTCCCAAGGAAGACAAAACCCAGCGGCTGGGGGAAGCATCGACATGTTTAATAACTGTAAAAGTGTTCACCTATCAGGCACTTCCGGGATGAATGTCACGTAACGTCGCTGTGCCCGCCTCTCTGCGGCTGCGCAGAAAGGACATTCCCAGCAGGTTCCTGAAGCGTTTCCACTTGTATTCAACACTTTTCGGCTCCTAAAGACGCGGTTTTTGCTCTGATCACAGAGCCATGAATCCTGATATTACACGAGAGCGTGAAAATGCTTCGTTTGACATCGAAAAACTTACGTACATTTTGGACGGGGGCCAGGAGAAGACCAAAAGACGACGACAAATCGGTGAGCCTAAACTGTTTTTATAGCTGCTGTTGAGCATAATTGGCTGCAAGAAGACGAAGTTGCCTCAGAAATATGAGCAGCGCTTACTGCCATGCTTGCAAACTTACTGCCCTATGTCCTATTTTAAGTATTATTTAGAAGGGTTTTCTGCAATAGGTCCCATTTAAAAATATGGTAATTAGGCTTTTTATATTTCAGTGGTTATTTTTTAGAAGTAAATAACTTTAAAAATAAGTCGAACTGGATGTAGTACAGATATTAATTATAAAGATGCTAATTTTTGCAATTCTCCAGGTTTAATAATTTGCTACTTTTTATGGACATGTTTGAAATTAGGGTAGTTATCTTTCCATTTTTCATCCCGACTGAATAAGCCTTACAAGATGGTTATCAACTCAAAGAAACCTCAACATATATAATTAGGGATGCACTAATGGGAATATCCAGGGGGGGATTATCAGTACCAACCCCCTCTCCCCATCCAGAAACATGAACAGCAACAAGGTAGACATAAACACCTGTTATTTTCACTTATCGGACTGATGTGGTTGTTGATGCCGATAAATCATAGTGCAGCCCAGCGATCAGCACCCTTTCCAACCATAAGAGACATTTTTTACCGTCACTCCAGTTACATAGATTTTTTTTTTTAGAGCCAGAACAGATCCATCACTCTTAGAAATAAAATAACTTGTTTTTATAATAACTGCTATAGGGAATTTGTTTTAGATTTTCAAATTAAACATCGAGAAAGTTCATTTTCTTCTCAGGTTTAATCAATTTTATTCATCGGCACTTTGCATTTTTATGGAAATCTACCATACAAACGAATGATGGAGAGCATGTAGTTTGCAACTTGTTGACAAGACAAAATGACAAAACTATTAACCTTTTCGGCTGACATTGATATCTGATTCTAATACTGCATTTATGGTTGCTAACCAATGTTCTATACATTTCTCCATCCTTTTGACACTGAAATAATCAACCACTCTGCTTACATTGGTTCTCTGCTTCAGTTAAATGCCCCGCTATCCTGCACTGCATCACCATCACAGTCACATTAATGACCCCCCTATCATTGATAAAAGCCAAGGAAAGTAAGATATTTGTCAGTTCTGGTATTCGGAATATTGAAGGGTGGATTCCTAATTTATACCTTTTAAGGTATCAGGAACATTTCTGAAAAACGTAGATTTGACAGCTGTCTACCGAGGTTTTTAGTATCTGCATCTGATTTGCTACATGCAAACACATTAGGATCACACTATTTATTTGTTTGTATTTTATTAATTGCTTGACGTTTGTCTAAAAGGAATATATAACAAAGTAAAAAGGCCACCTAGTGTACCGATAGATGAGCATATTTTATTAAAAAAAACAAAAAAACTTTGAATTACCTACTAATAATTTCCCCCAATCAGCTATTAGACATAAAGTTTTATATGTTGTCTATCTTCCATAGAGTCACTGGTTTTCAGTGACCCAGACTTCAATGAGGAGGACCCAAACTTCCTGTCTCGCAGCGAACGCTATGACCAGGCCGTTAGGAAAAGTGCCCAGATGGTCCTGAAGCTCAGAGAGTATAACATCGCAGACCCGGAGGAGATCTACTACTACAAGAGGTACGCAGAAAGAGTACTGGCAGGACACATCCGGCCGACCATAGGAAAGGATTTTCAAATGATTCACCAGACAGCATCAAAGTGTGCCATTCTCTTAGTACAATGTGGAGCCGTTTAACTTTGACTGACCTTTACAATAACAGTCAAAGACCAGTTTCTCTGCTCTCCAACCCACTCAACAGTAAATGACGTGGCTGCTAAAACCAGCAGGCTGTGATAAGGATTAATCTTTTCTCCAAATGGTAGTCATTTTTATTCAAGCCGGCTGCTGATGTCCACCAGCTTTAACAAAAACCCCCAAAATGGATTGCGTTTGATTAAATATGACATTGAAAGTAGTGGACAGTTTTTTTAGTTTTTTTTTTTTTAAGTCTATAGAGTCCTCTGTGGGTTTGAAACAAACAAAATTAGTCTGAGCAAAGTTCAGCAGAGATTATAAGTGTGTCAAAGGCTGCACCAGCTGCCAGTTTATACCACTTGTACAGTCAAGATTAGTGTGTTACTAATGTATTCATACTCCTTCTGCTTTTTCACATAAGTCATGTCAGAATCAGAAAGTTCAATGTATTTTATTGGGATTTTATTGCATAAACCTACACAAATTGGTGCCTAACTGTAAAGTGTAAGAAAAATATGACTTTAACCTGAAAAGTTTTCCTACACACTGGGCAACATTTTGCTGTCACTTTAGCTTCCAGTCCTTCGTGGCATTTCCAGCTTTGCACATCAATAGAATTAAAATTTTATGACCTTTTTTCTTTGTGGAAAATGGCTGGATTAAGATGATCTGTAAACACTGGTTTTCATGCATTGACACAATTTAATTTAGCTCTAGACTTTGACTCGTCTATTCTAATACATTCATCTAAAATGTTTACCATTCCATTGTGTCTGCCGGTTTGTTTAGGTTTGTTTACATGCTGGAAGTTGAAACTATACCCCAGAGCTAAGTCTTGGCTCCATCTATCTTCACATCAACTCTGACCTGCTTTTTCTTTCCTTGTTGAAGAAGAACAGCTCCACAGCCTCATGTAGAGTTCTTGTTGGTCGCATCCAACTCGAGCACCTTCTTTTGGATTTTTACAAACTGCAGATATTAACTCTTACTGCTGTCTTTAAAAGTCACCTTCTTCTACGCCCATTTTTAAAAAAAAAAGCAAGAGTTGTGTAGCATTTGAGCAGTAGCGTTCCTGTCAGCAGATTCTCCTGTGATAGCCGTAAATCTCTGCAGGTGTTCCATACGCTGCTTCTCTGATTGATGCTGTTGTTGCTTGGCCTGTCAGGGAGACATCTATGTGAGATGTTCAATGTTTAAATACTGTTTTATAACCAAACTCTGGTTTAAACTCTTTTACATCTTTCTGTTCTCTAGCAAACCTCTGAAGGTAACTAGATTTAACTTGAAGTGAACCACAAAAAGAAAAGCTGCAGAATATATTGAATCAATATCAGTCCATTTACCATAGCACAATATTAGGTTGGAAATATACCTCAAGAGTCAGAATATCACTCTCTGTAATATTGGTAACATATTTGGCGAGTTGGATGAACCTAAATAACCTTGACCTCCACCTTGCATCTAAATCTTAGAGTGTTGGGGACAATGTTGATGGCTTAAAACATATTTTGCGTTACCCTTTCTATTTAAATATACACATTATACGTAATGATGTATGCCAATCATAATTTGGGGTGCAAAGAGATCTCGTCCCCCAATTCCTCGAAATCAGAAGGAGAAATCATCAGTTTGTTGAGAACAAATGGATTTCTGCAGCATCAAATATTCTGTGAAGTCACATCAAAATCTTATCTCATCTCTTTTTTTACGAACTCCGAATCGCGTCCTGTCTTATAAGATATACGTATCGTTACTTATCTTGACTGCAGAAACAGTAAACGACTGTGAAATCACCCTCAGAACATAGCGATTGTGAATAAAAACTGTCTTTTTGCATCCAAAAGGCTGCAATTAGTGTACGCCGATAAAATAGTTTGTCCACAATGAATTCTTGCGTCCATACTCCAACATAAACTTCCACTGAAAGCGTTCAAAATTTCCTTCGGATGCATCTACTTCTCATGAGGTTGTCACTGTATTTTCTGTTATCATGAAAATGTGAGTTAATGATAATTTAAATCAACAGGCAATTTCCAGTAATCATGCCAAAATCAAATATTTTCCTGAAATCATCTGCCCTGCTTTTTAAACATATTGGCAACCGTTACGTCTGTTTGGTTTTATTCGTGTCCAACAGCAGAGCTTAAGTTGCACAGAATGTACATACGCTCCAATGAGTTTTGTTAGTTTTTTTACTAGTATAGATTTTCTGACTGATTATTGATTATACTTTCAGAGGGCTTAGCTTGTTTGAATGTACTATATCTACCATTGAAAAGTGTTTTTGAAGTTCAAAAACAGTTTGGTTTAGCTTCTTAGTGGGGATGGATTTTAGATTAGTTCTGGTTGGCACGTCTTTTCTGTGTCGGGCTGAAATAAAGTTGGACATCAGTCAAAGCTTGTTTAATATCAGCAAATGTGTGTGTTTGTGTGTGTGTTGTCTTCAACATCCCTTCATCCAGTATGGCTAGAGGCAACCAACACGAAGCTTTCGGGCTGCACTTTACCATGTTCCTCCCAAGCCTGCGAAGCCTGTGTGATCCTCAGCAGGCCAAGAAATGGCTGTCTCTGGCAGAGTCCTTCCAGGCTTTGGGCACATATGCCCAAACCGAGCTGGGTCACGGTCAGTCCTGGGTGTAGAAAATAAAATATTTTACTCAAGGCCCTCAAAGAGGAGTTGGCTCACGTACAACTCGGCAAAAAACAGCAATTTTTTTAATTTTATAGGTTTGTACCAAGGGAAGCAATGGAAAGTTCTTGTGTGTGTTTGACAGATCCAAATCATGTAGTTGAGTGTTCCAAGAGTTCAAATGAATGATGATTGTCTAAAAAAACTGTCCTAAAATGCGTCTTTTACCTGTTGTAGAGTTAAAGGGGAAGTTCGTTTCAACCTTGACCTTATTTTTAGCAAATATTGCATTCAGTTACTCACCCACACAAGTTTCGAGCCACTTGGGGTACTTGGTGAAAAGTTTTTATCGCAGTTGCGATCAGCGTATATCCATATAATGGGAGTCAATTATTTGTAAGTCCTTATGTGCCCCAAAACTCCTTAATTTAACCAATGTTCTGTTATTAATCATTAGCGCGACTCCACAGAGTTCAGAACGTCCCTGAAGTGGTGACGTGTTCGGTTACGTGGTGATTTAAAGGCTATAATCTTAACTACACTAAATCAGGATTACAATTACGACACTGCCATGCTCCATCCTGGTTGTAGTCTGAGCAGGACTTTCACTCTGTGCTCTACAGCGGTCGGTTAGACAGAACTTGCTACCGCAAACATCAATATGGTTCTTGTTTGCGTGTTCCCGAACGGAATGACCAACTGGACTAAGGTCAGCTTCTACAGGCTCCCATTCTGAAAACTACGGAGACTACAACTGTAATGGTGGACGACTATGACACCATTGAAATCCCAGGTTAGTGTAAATATGAATCAGTTGGATTAAAAGCCTCTAAAACCCCAAGAAACCTACATCTTAGCACCTCCAAGATGTTCCGAACTCAGGGTAATATTGCTAACTATTCATGACAAAACATGGTTAAATGAAGGCGTGTTGGAGGAGATTACGCCTTATTACAGGCGGCAAATCTCCTACCCTGATTGACTCCCATTATACGGATCTACGCTGATCGTGACTAAATATAAACTTCTCCCAAAGGAAGAAAAAAAACCCCGATCTTCTCCTTTAACATAATTCAACTCACTCCAACATAACGTCAGGTTTCTTCAAACTTTGCTCACATCACCAGCTAACACAACTTTCACTCTGGTTACTCTCATGTCTGTACTTATATAATAATCCACCAGTGTGTGTCTTCTGATCTGTGTCCCGTAATTGATTTCCGCCTTTTACAAATCGAGGAAAAATGTCAAGCAATTTATGTTGATAATAATGATAATCTACTCTGGCCTTTGGATTGGCTGCTGAGATCCTGGGTGACGAGAATTTGTGGGATTTAGAAACTAATCGGGCAGCATTGTGTGATCATGGAGGCTAATAAGGGGTTCTCTGTAATCTGAAAGGCTGGATGCAGGCCAAAGCAGCCCTCTGTTTAGTTTAATGACAGAATGAAAAAGAAAAAGTGCTGCTGTGGATCCATGTCTTGGACTGATTGTCATGGTTTGGTTTAGGTCAACACTAGACCAAAGTCCTGACCTAATGCTCTCATGTAGATGCTAAAGAGAGGTTTATATGGAAAATGAAGGGATGAAGTTTAAATAAATAATGATTAGATGCTAGAATCAGCTATTCCAATATGCTCACAAGCTGTTTTGTCTTTGTCTCTCTTCACTGTTTGCTTTCACAACCTCTCTGCTACCTTCTCACATTGAACCATGCAAATCAATCACAACTCTCCTCTGGGGAAAAAAAAAAATGGTTAATTTTATTTTTCCCAAATCATCCGTTTGATGCCTTCCATCTGTCGTTTATACCTTCCTCCATACCTTTTCTACATCAACCCCCTCCCCCTGCTTTTCTCTTCTGTCTGTCCCCCCCCCCCCGTCTTGCGCGGCCAAGTTGTGTGCACCCCGGCAGGCCGTCGCCCCTGGACCTTCACTTGGCGATGTTCCTGCCCACGCTGCTCAACCAGGCCAGCCCGGCTCAAATGGATCGTTTCTTCATGCCCGCCTGGAACCTAGAGATCATCGGCACCTACGCTCAGACCGAGATCGGCCACGGTAAAATAAAAACAAACAAGCCTGGCGTTTCGGACAGTTCTGTTATTAAAAGGGATGTAGCTTAAGTGTATAGATTTTTATTGGTTTTGATTGTTGATGTTTAAATGTTTGGGTCTTATCTATCCTGCTTTGTTTGCTACAGTCAAAAGGTCAGTTTGTGGAGGTTTTATTCCATTTAGAGTTTTATTTTTCCCGAATAAAAAGGCTTTGTTACAATATTGAAAACTACCCACTCTCAGGATGTTTAACAGTGTTTAATCCTATTAAAATAAATAAATAAAACCGTAAATTCTGTTGGTTCCTCATCAGGCTACCGGCCGTGATCAGCCATCTTGTAAAAACTTTATATGCCACTTAAAGCAAAATTTGGGACCCATATTAATTTTAGTGGTGTGAACCTGGTGTGTTTGCCCCTCTTCTGATTTCTTTCTTTTTTCCTTTTTTATCGCATGTTCGTCACACTAAAATGTTTCAGATCATCAAACAAATTTAATTATTGGTCAAAGACAACACAAAGTGCTGTAAATAAGTAATAGGCTTTTATTATGAAGGAAAAAACAAAAATCCAAACCTAGATGCCCTCCTGTTAAAAGATTAGATAACAGTGGTTTATCACAGGTCAGTACATCAAGCCACACCCACATCTGATTGCTGCAACATTTGTTCTCAACCTAGAAATCACCTAAATAAGACTTGCTAAGCAAAGTGAAGCAGACAGAAATATCCTCCTAAGCTAGATATCCTGCTGAGATCTAAAGAAATTCAGCAACAAATGAGGGAAAATTGAGACTGATCAGTCTGAAAAAAAGTCATTTCTGAAACTTAAGGACTCCAGTGAACCACAGTGAGAGCCAATTATCCTCAAATTTAGAAAACGGACCTGGGGTGAGCCCTCCCAGGAGTGGCTGGCCCTCCAAAATGACCCCCAAGAACGCAGCAGCGTCTCGCCCAAAAGCCCACAAAAGACCCAACAACAATACCTAAAGCAAGAGGTCAGAGGTCATGACTCCATCATTAGAAAGTGCGGGCAAAAATTGCCTGCATGGCATAGTTGCAAGATGAAAACCACTGCTGAGCAAAGAGAACGAAAAGCCTCGTCTCAATTAAGCCAGAAAACATCCTTGACGATCCCAACGCCTTCTGGGAAAATCCCTCTTTGGACTGACCAGACAAAAGTTTCACTTTCTGGAAGGCGTGTGTCCTGTTACTGTGTTACATCTGATGTAAAACTTCAGATAAAGATCATCATACCAACAGTAAAATATAGTTTTGCCTCTTCATGAACTGGAAGAGTTCCTCTGATAAATGGAAACATGATTTCTGCCACCTCAACATTCTTAAAAAGAAAGTCTTGATGGTGACCTCCAGCCAGAAACCAGACTGCGTTCTGAAGCGGTACAATGATCCAAAACACAGCAGCAAGTCCACCTCTGATTGGCTGAAGAAAACCTAATGAAGACTTTGGAGTGGCCAAGTCGAAGTCCTGACCTGAATCCTATTGAGATGCTATAGAATGACCTTAAAGTGAACGTGTGTAGTTTTTGCAGTACATCTTTGAAAATATTATGTAATAATAATTACGTAAAGCACATTAATTGCAAAATATTGGCGATACTGTAAAATATGACTTTAAAAATCAGTTTTAAAATACATAGGCTTTTCATGGGAAAGCCATATTAAGTGACGCCTTTACTTCTATAAGAGCCCGGACGGACGAATCGCACGGAACACGCCCGCTATTAAAACTAGAAAAAAGTTTTGCCATAAATACATTTTTAGCTCTTCGCTAGTTCCAAGCGATGAAAGAGAGACTGATGTGCTCGTCATGTTGCTGCAAATAGATAATCTCAGGGAATTGAGTGTTTGAAAACAGCACTAGTTGGACCTCTGTTGTTGAGTTTCCTACTGGAAGACACAGATACCGCAGGCTTGTGATAATTTAGGTACGCACTCCTCCCTACTGGCCGAAAATTACACACCGTGCCTTTAAAAAAAAACAGAGATTTTCCTGCTGGAAAACCCTCCAATGTGGCTGAATTACAACAATTCAGCAAAGATCTGTAGGTCAGAATTCCTCCAGAGTTTGAAAAGACTCACTGCCAGTTATCACGGACGACTCGTTCTCTAAAGAATATTTTTTTGTTGCTTTTTTTTTTTTTAAAGCAGTTGAAGATTTTTGCTAAAAGTAGCCCTAAGTCCACATTAACTAGTGTTTGGAGCAGCATATAGCATGAGAAAAACAATCAATTATTTTTTTTTTAAGACACTCATTGGCTTTTTCAAATACAACCCTAAATCTCAATTTTTTTGGTAACTGGGTTAAAAGTTTACTATTGACGATGTCAGTTTGATGTTTAAAAAAACCATAAAATATGGGTCCTAAAATATGCAAATACTTACCTTTCTTTACTGTATGAGCAGGAAAATACTAGAAAGATGTCACTTCATGGGTGATGAGAAAGGTTAAGAAAGCCAGCATATTTAAAAAGGGGAGATTGTTGTGTTGTTACAGCGTTGAACAAAACTGCGGGCTAAAGAAAACTGCAAATAATTACCAGAAAAAAAATCATATTTCATTCAATGACAAAGCAACTTGGTTAAATGGGGGCATGCTTAAACAGCTGCCGTCTACTCATTAGAAACCTATAAAACGTTAAGAAACCCTTGCACTTCCTGTTTTGGAAGTCATTTACTTCAATTGAACATTTCGGTGGTAGACCTGTGGGAGAAATAGTGCACCAAATCCAGAGAATCACCCAGGCACTCGATTGCTTTTGTTGTTGCTCTTGGTGGCCCAAGCGGCTCTTAGGTTTAGGGGGAAAAGACCAAACAAAAACCAAACCTACACCGATCCATGTTGGTTTGGATTTTTTCTCTCCCTTTTAATAATAATAACCCTCAATTAAAAAGCTGCATTTAATCTTCTCATCTTTGACTAATTAAAAAAATCTATCTGAAACATTAAAATGGGACAAGAATCAGCAAGGGGGGGTCTAAAACTTTTTCACACCACTGTATTCGATAAATATTTGCATGCAGAAACAGACTCATGAAGACAGCTTGTCCTCACTGCCCCACAGGAGGAAAATCCAGATTTTAGGTTCTAAAGCAGATGATCTTCTGTCCACAGAAACTAAAAAAATGAAGCTAGATGTTTGCTTTTTTCCCTTGAATTATATGTGTACACCTCTAGATTAACAACTAGCTGCTAAACGCTTCTCTCGTGTCCAGTGCCCCTTAAAGTTGAGCCGTCTTTTCCTCTTTCACGTCTTTGATGCTTTTTAAAAGCATCGTTTTTGAAGCGGTCTGCCTGTAGACCAGCTCAGATGGCATGCAGTATCATGACATTCATTTAATCCCCTAAATGAATGTTAGAAATATGTTGAGATCTGTCAAACACTACAAGGTGCTTTACTGTTTTATGTTATAAATAACTAAATTGGCTTTTTTTTGTATTGATATAAGCTCTCATGCTATTTATTTTTGCATCATTTAAACTCATGAGGCCTGAGCAGGTTGCTATACTGTCATTGTTGTTGATTCATACCAAAATATCCTATTATTTACGTGTAGTTATACAATATACTGTTGTTCTAACTTTTTATTCTTTGCATCTCTTCTCCATCCATGTGCTCTGTGTGCCTGGTGGGCTTTTGATTTGTTTTCTGGATGCAGGAACACACCTCAGAGGGCTGGAAACCACAGCCACGTACGATCCAGCCACACAGGAGTTTGTCCTCAACAGTCCCACAGTCAGCTCCATCAAGTGGTGGCCTGGAGGACGTAAGCACAGTCACTCTGCTGTGTCCCCGCTTTGAGAACCTGAGCCACAAATGAACAGAAATGTCTGTCTCTCCTGTTCCAGTTGGGAAGACTTCCAACCATGCTATCGTTTTAGCCCAGATGTACAGTCTGGGAAACTGCCACGGTCTGCATGCTTTCATCGTTCCCATCCGTGACATGACCACTCATGAGCCTCTGCCAGGTAAACACAGTCTGTGGGGTTTCTTTGGAGGCAGCATCTCTAGTAAACCTATTTCAACTTGTTGGTATTTTCTGTTTTTCTGCCAGGCATCGTAGTTGGTGATATTGGCCCCAAGTTTGGCTTTAATGAGGTTGATAACGGATTTCTGAAACTGGAGAATGTGAGGATTCCTCGAGAGAATATGATGATGAAGTATTCCAAGGTAATTTGTCTAATTTAGTACCTGATTGTATTTCTAAAATTGTAATATTATCATCAAAATAGGTCTGGTCTAAATACACACCAACTTTAAAGCAGAGTTGAGATGGGGTTGTCAAAATAAACAATATCTTGTCTTTATCTATAATCGACAAAATTTCTTATTCCTAGATAATCATTTGCATCAAAATCGATACAAGCTGACCCGTTTATGTGAGCTCATATTGGTAGTTTTAAACTCTGCCAATGTGGTGAGTACAGCCAGAAAGAAACTAAAAGAACAGCATCGTTTTTGAGCTGAAGGAAAATCAGAAGGCTGTTAAATGCTATGTTAACTCTACAAGCTAACAATAAAACACTGATGTTTGAGAGCAACCTAAAACCTGTATCTGTAATAGAGAAGCGGTACACCTCGTGGATGGCATTAGTTTTACTTTGAAAATTTTAAAGACTAAAATAAATAAAAATTCACAGAACGTTACATTTTTGTCCAATTACAGAATGTTTAGTTGTTTAATATGGAGCAATTCAAAAAAGTGATATTTAAAAGAATAATTCCTCCATTGGGCGTTTAGATGAGTACAGAATGAAAGTACAAAATTTCCTAAATACATACATTTGAATTAAAATATAACCAAATGTCAATTTTGACGGGCACGACAACGCCATTATTTTTACATCTACCAGCCAGTAGTGGCCCCCATTGACAGATGAGGCCTTTATGATCCAACTATATGTTCAGCTCGGCTTACACTTGGAAGAACGGTGGAGTTAGCAAGGAAAGCAGCTACTTCAGACCCCCTGATAAATTACCTATCTCATGAGAGGAGTGACCCCAAAAGAACAGAAACTAGAGTAGTTTTAGGTGAAGCCTACACTAGATGAACCCACATAAAACATTTCCAAGGCATCAAACACACACGGAAACGGGTACTTTCCCTCTGGATCGGTAAGCTAGCTCACTTGCTAACTTTGCTTGCGTTAGCTGACAGTTAAACTCCTCTAAAATATATTCTTCACTGGACACGGTTGAGGTTGGTCAATTGGCATATCGGCAACAAACCAGGCATCCCAACAGCTGGAATTATATTTTTATCGTTGTAACTACAACCTAAACACACTAAATGTCGTATTAATGGTCCATATCCGACCGTTAAATTTTAAATCATACGCTATGATCTCGGAACAAATACTTTTTACCAAATGCTTTTCTTCCTCTTGACTAATTTTTGGGTTTAGTACTTTTACTAGAGTAAAAATATGTTAAAGTAGTTCTACTTTTGCTTGAGTACAATTTGTTAACTAACTATACCTCTTGCAACCATAGAAGTCTCTGTTTTAAAATGTGTCGTTACAGAGTCTTCAGTACAGCACAAAAGGTGTACAGAGTTTCCATAGGAAAACATAACTGCGTTGCACTTTAGCCAACAACTCATGCGACTCTGTAAACAATTGCAGCCCAGGTTATGACCAGCGAGTCTTTAATTCGATAGCATGAGCTTGAATGCTCTCCTTCTTTTCATTCAAGCGACATTTATTTCAGTTTGTTTTTTTTACCAGTGCAATTTTACTTTTGAATGAATGAAATAAAGAATCTAATCTACAGCCCTCGATTTGGGAACATTTCGGTTTAAGAGTAAACAGGCTGGACATCTGTCTGTAATGATGTGTCAACAATGTTTCTTCCAGGAATTAGTCAGTGATATTTGCGTTGCTTTTACGGCAGCAGCTGAAAGCTGAACTGAAGGAGCAGCGCTGCCACCACCGTGTCCCACTTTATTTCTAAAATAGTTAATTATCTGACATCCACTTTTTTTGTTTTCACGCATTTGTATGAAAAGCTAAATGAAAAAAAAAAGCGCATGAAACCAAGAGAAACTTTGGAGGTTAGAAACCACTGCTCCTCGATTAAAAAGTAACTCTGCAGCTGTGATCACTAGCAGTGTGATTTAATCCCTCCTACCTCGCCTGTTTAACTCATTCAACGTCCTGTTGGCTGGATCAGGTAACAGCTTAACCCCAATTAACTTGTTAACACTGCTGATACAGATAGTAGGGCTAAAATATTCCTTTCATATCCCAGATTGTGTTGAGTTTACCAGAAAGTATTAGTTTTGGAGTTTTTTAAGAGTAAAACATTTAAACTGTTATTTTTATTTTTTTAATTTGTTGTATACAATTTTTTTTTTGCCATCTGAGATCATATGTTGCGAAATTTAGTGCAAGTAAACTTTTTTTTTCACTTCGTTCCCTGACTGCACTGGAAATAAACCAACCTTGAAACTGAAGTACATACCAAACTGGAGTACCGTTACGCTCTATCACATCCTTCTTTCTAATTCCGTTTGCAAAAACAATGAGAATAGTTGACAGAATTGCACGACTGACTTAAAGGATTATGACTTCCATAGAAGATATTAGAAAATAAATATACCATAGCGTCTCACAGTGGGGACATTCAGGTGTTCCACCAGCAAGTTCAAGGTTAATGGAATTGTGCAGATTCAAACTAAAATATAAAAAGAGAAGTGACTATTCAGTAAGGGGCGAATTTACAAGAGAAGAAATTAACAATGCACAGCTAAAATAAATAGGAATGCAACTGTACCACTTTTTTCAAACTGATACGATACAGATTCTTGGATCATTGTACTTGTCGATACCGAGTACCAATACTTCTACTATACAAAAAATTTGCAAAGAATTGGAAGGCAGGTTTCGTTTTCTTATGTGATTGTTACAACAAATGAGGTTGAATTAGATTTTTTTTTTAAAGGAAAAAAATTAACTCAAAGCAAAAATTTTAAGTTAAAAATTTTGAATTTCTGTGAAATTATTGCAGTTTCCACATTTTAAGTATCGGCTCATGGTATGTGTCAACTTTATCTGATACCGATACGAGCACATTAGACGTGTCGGGTCCAATACCCAAAACCAGTATCGATGCATTCCTACTGTTAGCGTTATTTTTCCCTTTTACGAAAAGCAAATTATATATATTTTTATAAATAAACGAGGACCGAATTCTCCTCCACTTGTTGATTTTGCCCTAAGTAAGCAGGTTACAAGATGGTAATTGTAATTCATAATTTTTTGCTCTGAACTACAAACATATCTGTGCGTTTTAAAAAGGATACTTAATATTATATTCATTATCAAGTTTAAAATGCAAGTATCACGACAACCCTCCTTTAAGAGACTAGAAGATGCAGAAATGAACATGTGGGGCTTCAGTGCTTATGATTCTGTCTCCACCAGGTGGAGCCGGATGGGACCTATGTCAAGCCGCCCAGTTCCAAGCTGACCTACGGCACCATGGTGTTTGTCCGCTCAATGATTGTTGGAGAGTCAGCTCGAGCCCTCTCCAAGGCCTGCACCATTGCCATCCGCTACAGCGCCGTCCGGCACCAGTCAGAGATCCGGCCGGGGTCAGTCAACACAAACTAAAACTACACGCATGTCATCGGTTTCATGTGGAGTCTCACAGAAAGTGTGATTAGCTTGTGATTCATACATACAGAGCAGCTGGGTTTACAAGTTTGAAACCAAATGTGCTTAAAAGTTTTTTTAGGGTTCCCATGCTGTCTGAAAAAGTCTTAAAAGGAAAACATTGAGGATCTAAAAAAAAACCTTAATTTCCCCCCAAAAAATGTCTCATCTTTGATCATTTATTTTCAAATAAATATATGCTTTGTATTAAATGCAGTAGCATTTAAATTACATTTTTTGGCTGTGTTTTGGACTTCATATTCAGGCTGAACTAGATCTGTGGTTTATAGATTGGATCTCATGAAAATGGCAGATTATGCACAAAAACGGCTGCATTGCATTTTAGAGGTTTTACCAATTAAATCAAGAAATCAAATTGCACAAGTTGTGCCTTTTAGGTCTTTTGCAGTTATTTGTGCTGTATGAAACATGACTCGTTATTTGGATTATACACTAGTTAGAAGTTTTTTAAAATAAAGCTGAGTTTGTCCAGATTCAATTCAGTATATTTATATAGTGCCAGGTCAGAACAGATGTCATCTCAAGGCACTTTACAAGATAAGACATTTCAATACGGTTATACAAACAGTCCAGTCAGGTAAAAGTTTTTTATGTAAGGAATCCCAGCAGATTGTCATGAGGTTGTGCACGGAACATGTAGACTCCAACCACAGCAATTCCTCAGCAATCCCTCATACCGAGCAAGTATGTAGCAACAGTGGAGAGGAAAAACTCCCCTATAACAGGAAGAAACCTCAGACAGAACCTGGCTCAGTACAAGTGGTCATCTGCCACGAACGGTCGTGAAGACAGAGAAGGTACACAAAAAGAACAAAATAACAGATGTAAGAGTAAGTTCTATATTAAAGAAAGTAAAAAGTTGACAACAGGACATGGAGAATGCTCAGTCGCTGGGAGCATCATCCGATTCGATGCTCCCCATCCAGCTGGGCGTTGTAGCTGAGCAGAATACCAGACCAGATGTAGCTCCTATGAAGAAAAAAACACTGACAGAAAACTGGGTTAACAATCGCAATAATAGCAGAACAAATATATTTGGAGAGTAGTAGCAGAGAAAAGTAGAAGAGAGAAGAAAAATGTTCGGTTGTCTTCCAACAGTCTAAACCTATAGCAGCACAACTACAAAAATAGCTCAGGATAACCTAAGTCACTAACTATAAGCTTTATTAAAAAGGAAAGTTTTAAGCCTAGTCTTGAAAACAGAGTATCTGCCTTACAGACTAAAACTGGGAGCTGGTTCCACAGGAGAGGAGCCTGATAACTAAAACATCTACCTCCCATTCTACTTTTAGAAATCCTAGGAACTACCAGTAGACCTGTAGTCTGAGAGCGAAGGGCTTTGTTAGGAACATATGGAACAATCAGATCTCTGATGTACGATGGAGCTTGATTATTAAGGGATATATAAGTAAGAAGGAGGATCTTAAACTCTATTCTGGATTTAACACGGTTCTAATAAAGAGAAGATAAAACAGGAGAAATGTGATCTCTCTCTTTTTAATATTCATCAGAACTCTTGCTGCAGCATTTTGGATCAACGGTACGCTTTTAATTGCATTTTGTGGACTTTACTGTAATTCCCTATTATCAGAGTCCAGCCTTCAAGTAACAAATGCATGGACTAGTTTCCATCCATCACTCCTGGACAGGATGTTTCTAATTTTAGCAATATTTCAGAGGTGGAGGAAAGAAATCTTAAAAACCTTCTTAAGATGGGATTTGAATGTGATGTCTTGGTCAAAAATTACACAGGATTTAATGCCGTCCAGATGCCATCAGAACGTTTAAATGACCTTATGTCAAGCTCTGAAAAGGGAAAGCCAGTTAAATGAAAGCATTTTGTCTTAGAATTGGTGGAACCTACATATAGACTTCTGCTACAGAGTTCAAGGTGAATGTTTTATACAGTTGTAAAAACTCCAACAAAAGTAAGCAGTCTTTAAGTGGTTTTGTCTAAAAAGACTAATTTAAAGTCAGTGTAAAGGTTCATTCAGACCGCAGGCTTTGTCAGCGTCAGCAACGTCAAGATTCCATGTTAAGTCTATGGTGGAGGCCGTTGGAGGAGTGTCACAGTTTCTGCAGCGCTTTGTGAGCTTTGGCTCCTTCAACTCTTCAAAGCTCATAAAGCCAGTAATGCAGAAGTTCAGCTAGTTTAACTCTTGACGGAGCTGACGGCCATGAAGCGGCGCGTTAACCAATCAGAGGGTTTAATTTTAGTGATATCACTACACGTATCTCAACAATGGAAGACAAGCTCATCGTTGCCGTCCGCAATCACAGAAACCTTTATGATCCGTTCTCGCAGATTTAAAAAAATCATAAATAACACTTACTTGTTTTGGTAGGCGATCTGAGCACCGATGCGGTTCAGGAGGTTGTCAAGCTGGGCGCGGGACAGAAAAAAGTAGCGCTGGGAGCGAACCTCATCCATACGTAGCTACTGGAGCAAATGGTTAAAATCCCCAAACGCATCCGAAGAATCGGGTGTATCCACAAACAGCACTAATGCAGCAGAAGTCGATGTTGTCTAGCTTTATGAAGCAAATAAAGCCAAGCCAATCTCAATAAAATCCAACATAGTTCAGAATGTCCGTTAACAGAAGAAGCCTGCCCACGCGCTCTTTTTTTTGCTCAGAAGTGTCAGACTTTGCAAGCTTCAACATAGAAGCGTCAAACTAGATGCTTTGTGAGCTTTGCTTGATGCTGACAAAGCCTGTGGTCTAAAAGCAGCATTACAGGTTATTGAATGAATGACTGCCTTTATGCATGACCACATTTTTTTTTACAACTGATACGGTGCACCATAAAACATCTCAACTTGCTTCACCAATGGCTTAGAAGGTTGGTGAACCTGTAGAGTTAATGTTACTTAACACTGCAGCTGTGTTAAAGTCAATTTAACTTTTTTAATCAGTTGTATGATTTCCTCATAATGAATCCAAAAAGGTAAACGTTGCTTTCAGGAAGCAATATATATTCCAAAAACAAAAAATACAAGAGACTTCAAGATGCTTCAGGATTTTTATTTGGAATAAAAGCAAAATTTAATCACTAAAAATTAGAGGTTTATGAGCTCTAAAATGGTGAATATTTTTTTTATGAACAATCAGCCAATATTCAGTTGCTTCTGATTTAAAATAAATATAGAAAACAGTAATGATACAGAAGTTGGCAAACGAAATAAATAATGCTAATTAAAGTACAGAACATGCTAACATAATCTGATTAACACCTCAGGGCTTTCAGAAGTTTATAGGCCTGAATGCCAAAGGAAAAATATGTTTGCAGCCTTCAGAGCCACAGAAATGAGCCAAATCCCAGCACCAGACAACCATCATCAGACGGCGAACTGGAATGGTCGCTGTGAGGCTGTCATTCCTGGCTCCAGTGGTTCCTGTCTTTGGATCAAGCTGGAACAAGATTGTTGATGTTACAAGGGGAAGCTGCCCTAAATAACCTGCTAGTGAGCGGAAGTTGAAGGAGTCTCTATATTAGATTCACAGAAAGCCCGTCGTAAAACACTTCGAAAGCGTGCCTTTTCGGTCTGTGTCCGAAAGCTTTGGAACTAGCTCCACTTGACGGTCGGGCTCTCCCCATCACAAATCTCTGTTAAAATCTAATTTTTATTCTCTGGCTTTTAATTGTGTGTAACTCTTTGTTATAGATTGTATTGCTTTTACTGTCTTATTCATTGCATTCTTGCATGTATTCCTGTTTATTGTTATGTGTACTTTCTGTACAGCACTTTGGTCAGACCATGCCGTTTTAAAATGTGCGTTATAAATAAATTGCTATTGCTGCTTATCACATCGGGTGACTATAAACTTCAGTTTTGTCCCTGGGAAACCAATCACTGTAAAGTCTTTGTGGAGTCCTAAATTAAACTAAGATTTTTTTAATATTTAAAAAAAGCCATTCAAATCTGTCAACAGATGCTTGATAAAACCTTTTTTTGAAATTAAAAGCTGCAAGTTTTGGGAAAAGTTTCTTCAAAACTTGAGGTGTTGTGTGGATTTAAATATAAATTATATTAAATTAATAAACGAGTGTGTTGAACCTCTGAAGACATTACCAGGAACACAGTTCTCAGCTGTTTCTTTCCATTTATAAAACCCCTCTCGGACAGATTTGGGAATCATCATCTTGCAGCAGGAAATGGAAGTTGCTTTTTGCAGAGGAATGTCTAACCTGTGTGTTTCCAATCCGCAGAGAGCCAGAGCCTCAGATCCTCGACTATCAGACGCAGCAGTACAAGCTCTTCCCTCTGCTGGCCATGGCTTATTCCTTTACGTTTGTTGGCCAGTATATGACAGAGATATACCAGCGGATCTCTGAAGACATCAGCCAGGGGGACTTCAGCCAGCTTCCCGAGGTGCTGAGCAGATACTTGTATTTAAAGAAAATCACGTCTCTGTGCTTGCCTGCTTGGTTTGCATGCAGAACCTACCGGTACTTGGCAACTACAGTTGGCCCCTTTTTTATTTAGTTTTTTTATTTATTTGCCATACGACAAATTAGGTTTGGGCGATGAGGCCTCAAATCTATAGTACGATATAATCTAAAGCTGAAATGATTGCTTGTCACTTCCAAATACGTTGCAGCAGAACAATTTCCAAAAGGTTTAGATCAAAAGTGAAAGAAATTTTGTTTTGCAAAATGCATTTTCCAAAATAATGCAACACAAAAATTCTTACAACATAAGTGGAGCGGAATATATTTTAAATAATATAAAAGTTAAATATTTTGAAAATAAAATTCAAAATTGTCTGGTTTCCTGGTTACTTTTTTTAAAAATTGAATATCAGACAAAAGGCAACCTGCACATATTTGAATCAAAACTGCTTCAAAGTTCAACTGGTTTCTGGTAAATGAAAAAGAAAACATTTTAAACTTGCAATATCCAGTGTAAAGGAAAACGATGGACATCAGTATTTATCTTCCTTGTGTACCTGAAGTATGTAGGCACAGCTTGATGATCAAATTGCATAACCTTAGTATGGCGGTATGGGCAAAATCTCTATCTTTGGTTAAATGTATATCATTTCTGCCTCATACCAACCTTTAATAATGCCCACTATTATAGCAAATAACGTTTTGTGCCTTCACAAGAATTGAGGACAAGGGGGAAATGTATCCAGAACTATGCGGTGACTTCAAAGCTGATTTTCAATGAAATGTTAAGAGTTTCATCGTGGTAAATCTGGCTGCTTTTGTTAAAATCGCATCGTGAATGACAGAGAGTGAACCCCTCTACAGATTGACAGAAAATGCCGGAAAAAGAAAGCAGCAACCTCCTCTTTGTCTTCAGGTATTCAGTGTAGTTCAGGCTGAGCTGAATCTCTTCTACCTTGTTTTCCCGTCTGACCCTACAGCTCCACGCGCTCTCTGCGGGTCTGAAGGCCTTCACCACTTGGGAAACCAACTCCGCCATCGAGGTGTGTCGCATGTCGTGCGGTGGCCACGGTTACTCCCGCAGCAGTGCCTTACCCGACATCTATGTGGAGTTCACCCCAACCTGCACCTATGAGGGCGAGAACACTGTCATGATGCTGCAGACCGCCAGGTAAACTCGTCACACTGATGAATGCCCAAACACGAAAGCTCCCAGCCTGGCCATGTTTCCTCCTGGAACGCTTCTGCACTCCAATAAAACCACCTCCTTTATACTAGATAAATAAAGTTGTCTTTAGTGAAAATGTACTAGAAACAAGGGAAATTATATGTCCATGCAGTAAGTAATTTTTTCTTACTAAGATCTCTTGAAATAAGCTAATTTCTAGACCTAAATAAAGCTTAAAATAAGTTAATATTTCTTATTTTGAGAAATATTTTTGTTTAAAATGGCATCTGAAAACTATCTTTTGTTGAAATAAATGTATAATACTTAAAGTTTGGATATACAGACTAAATAAGAAAAAAAAATAACATTTACTTGAAACAAGTCTTATCATCTAAAACATAAAACTGGAAGATAGCGTGTAATGCTCAAAACAAGATGGAGATGATAATTTGGCTAGATTTAATGGAAGTAGATTTGGGACTTATGTATTGTGACTTGTATCTGCTTATTTGTAACTTGTACACATGTTTTGAAAAATACAAGTACGGATTCATTTAATAATACAAGTACAAATCAGTAAATACAAGTACGAATCAAAGATACAAGTACAAATGAGGGACTACAAGTCACTAAATACAAGTACAAATCAGAAAATGCAAGTACAAATCAGAAAATGCAAGTACAAATCAGAAAATACAAGTACAAATCAGAAACACAAGTACAAATCAGAAACAAAAGTACAAATCACGCTACTCCCAGAACCAATCAGATTTCTCGATTCCCTAACCAATCACAGAGAGAGGAGGGCGGAGTTCTTCTGTGTTCGCAACCAAACTTGACTCTTGGAAAAGTGCTGCCGAAGTCCCGTCTGTCATTACCACACACAGTTCTCTGAAGGTGAGTCGTTTTGTCATAAACAAAAATTTATCTCTGAGGATTGAAAGACATGTCTCTGCTATTAACTAATTTCACTAAGGATAACGGGACTTCGGCTGCACTTTTCCAAGAGTCAAGTTTGGTTGTGAACGCAGAAGAACACCGCCCTCCTCTCTCCTCGCTTTCTTTGTACTTGTATCTTTGATTTGTACTTGTATTTTCTGATTTGTACTTGTATTATTAAATGAATCCGTACTTATTTGTATTTTTCAAAACATGTGTACAAGTTACAAATAAGCAGATACAAGTCACAATACATAAGTCCCAACTCTAGGTCCATAGATTTAAGACAATAAATCTTGCCAAGCTACAAGGAATTGCAAGAAACTGCGTCGACGTCATAATTTCTTAAATCTAAAGGTGCTGGATGAAGAACAGCGCAGTTGCGCACCTATAACCTTCACAGCAGTTTAGTTATGCAAGAACTGCAGGAGACAAAGCCTAACTCCACCCTCAGTAAAAACAAACACGAGGAAGGGCTTTGTGATGGTGGTTGTTTTGTTGCCTTTGCTCTGTAAAGTTCAGATCGGTTTCAGAAACCTGACAGATGATATTCCGTCTTTTTGAGGGGCTTTGTGTCCCTGCTAGGATCCACGAACCAGAAAGGTTCAGACTCAAAGGTAGCTCGTACCTGAACAAAGAGGGAACAAAAGGGGGGATACACAGTGCGGAGCGTTGTCTGCAGGGGAACAAATGAGTCGAACAGTTAGCGGTTCTTCTTCATGTAGATCCTTGTAGCTTTCAGCCCTATTGTGTGTTTCACAGCATAATCTCAGTGTTTGGATGTTATTTAGTACTTCTTTGATGGAAACACATCAGTTGGGCAATATGTCAACAGCACCACCTCTATAATGTGAGTTTGATGCTGAATATCAGTGTTTAATGTTGCAACACTAAATTATCCCTCAAACCTCAGGTTTAAACAGTGTATAAATAGAGACATACTACACTAATTAAAAACTGCAGGTAGATGGGATTTTTTTTCCTAGTATGGAAGTGGATTATAGCCACAGAAATAAAGAAATTAATAAAAAAAGAATGAAGACTTTCTCAGAATTCTGACTTCAATATCACAATTCAAAATATATTTTATCAGTGAAGACAAAAAGATGAGTTTATCAGTGGGAGAAAATGTTCAAAAACACGGGTGCTCTTGGGAATCAAAGGAGGATATCCGCGCTGGAATGTAGAAACGGGGATTCGAAGGCACTCCCCGTATCTATAAGTCCTTTATTAAGTAAGCAAGGGACATGCCAACGCATTTCAACCGCACGCAACATTCCTCAGGGCTTATGCTACAACAAATCAGTCAATCAAGTCATGAGATGTTAGCAGGTGACCTGAAGACATAAAGTATTCATTTTTATAATGACGAAAAACAAAGAAAACAACAAAGTGGACAAGTATAATTTACCCATAAAAACCATAGATGTAAATATACCATATAAAAAACGGAGAAAGGAAAAAACATCACAAATTTCTCTATAATTGTTACAATTCTGACAAATACATTTATCCACCATTTCAAATATAAAGGTGGAAAGACAATAAAAACATATTAAGAAAATTAAGAGGTATGAATAAAATTTCCATAAACTCGATACAAATGGATAAATATAGAATCACAGAAAAACAGAAATGGAGCTCCTCATTTAGACCAGGAAACTGTGTGGCTGAAAGAGTCTCAGTGCAGGACGTTTCTCTTTGGGTCAGGGTTTTAATACATTCCCACCACTAATATTTTTATTAGTAACTTCCCTGAACATTACTTTGAGGTGACTGAGATTGCACTGACTGCATGGAAAATAAATAATGTTTAGCAATGGGATAATTGGTGTTATCCGACTTGTTTTTTGAGAGTCCAATATAAAAACAACCGCAGTCACATTCAAGGCGATAAATAACATGCGTAGAATTACAATTTCTTACAAAATGTTTACTATAAAAATTCTCGTAGCAGTTGAATCCCTGAAGACTGTTCTACTGGGTTTAGCGATACTGGTATTGGGTATCGCCTAATGTGCTCGTATCGGTATTGCCTAATGTTAACCGATACCACGAACCGATACTTAAAATGTGGAAACGCAGCACAAATTCGCAGAAAATATTAGTTTTGAACTCTTAAGTTCTGTGGTCATTTTTGATATTTTAATCTAATTCACCATCATTTGTTGTAACAAGCAGATAAGAAAATAAAACATGACTCCCAATTGATAGCACTTTTTTTGTGTGGTAGAAGTATCGGCATTGGTACTAAGTATCGGTAAGTACTCTGATCCAAATATTGGTATGGTATCAGTTTTGAGAAAAGTGGTATTGTTGCATCCCTAGTAGTTTCCCACTAATTTGTCCTTTTAATGTGGATGCTCTTCTAATTGCAAATAGCAGAACTCTGGAGACCGCAGGGGCAAAGGAGGGATAACTCAAAAGAATGTCCCAATTTTTCCTAATAATGTTATCAATTTACTTTATTGTAGAGAGAAAAAAATTCTATTATCCTTTAGCTTTTTTAATTTATTCTTGAGGAGATCTCCTCTATCAGTTGACTTGGCTCTGGACAGTGCTTGGTTAAAATTTTTTGCTGTGATATCCTTTGTTTAAAGCAACCATACATGTTAAGTGATTTTGTTTTAAATTTGGATTGGAGTCTTCTTAGTCTTCATATTTTATCAGAATTCTGACCTTTTCTTACCATCAGTATTTAGATTAAAAATGAAATCTTGAAAAAATTTAAAAGAATTTTGTCCTTTTTTTCCACATAATTATGAGATTCAAATCAGAATTCAGTTTTATTTTCTTTGGCCATAATCCTCTTCTGTAAAGCCATGCAATAGAATATTAGGTAGGCAGACCATATATATATATATTCTCATTTTTCAGCTTAATGAATTTGAGATGCTATTTGTTTTTATATTGGACTTTATATTTATGGTGGCACTAAAGTCCAAAAGTGAAGAATTTATTTGTTGGGCTGTGTTGAAATAATTGACAACCCGATTCTGAATCGATTCTTAAAAAAATTGTTAGAATCGAATCGATTTACAAGTTAATTGTTTTACATTGGTTGCCCCTCTTTTACAGTTACAAAATGAATTAAAATTCCAGACCGCCGTTTTAAGACTTAGTTCTGAAAATGTTGACACAGTTTTTTCCTGGTAAACTGTTACCCAGTGTTAAGTCATTGAATTACAGGCATATAATTAAGATAACAGCTAAAAAAAACAACGTTTTTAATAGCACTGACCCTTATCTATATTGAACGGAGATAGAAACTGATCGGATCGTGATAATCGATTCTAAATCTTGCTAACCGGAAACTGATCAATTTGAGAATTGAATTGATATCAATTGTTCCTGTTATGTATTACTTCATTATTTCAAGCTACCTCATATAAGTGCTCTGTTTGATAACAGAGTTGTTAAATGTTGAAAAAAGGTGAATTAAATAAAAAATAAGGAACTTCATGGATCTGTTTCATCCCTCTTCTTTTTTCTCCTTTATGTTTCTGATTTGGACTCTGTATCTGTATATACTCAAAATCAAACGACTCTGACTCAAAATCGAGGGTTATTTTTGTCTGCAGCAATGCTATTAGGGACATTACATTAAAAAACTGGAGTACATTTTCCACCAAAAATCTCAAAAATCTAAGATTGTTTTCAGCTATTCATAAGAAGAAACTCACTGTCGAGAAAATAATTAGCAAGAGATAACTGAAATCCCCACGATTAAAGGCATACATTTTTGATATTTAAACTTTCAAATTTTAAAACTCTGTAAAAACTATTGAATTATTATTTTAAAAATCTGATGTTTGTTGAGAATCAATTGTTTCATTAAAAAAAAAAAAACGTTTTTTTTAGATTGATGTGTATCTGGATAATTTCAAAACTGGAATTGGTTCATTATGTGGATCTTTTCCTGAATCAGAACAAATTCTCCTGGGTGCAAACTTGATCAGACATTGAGACCGTGAGGAGGAAGCAGCAACATGGTTGCATCAAATCCTTCTTACTACCCTGCAGTAATTAGAGTTACACACAATGCTCAACAATCCCTAGGCTATTTGATGCAGCCATGTTGCAGCTTCTTTCTCACAGCCTGGATCACGGAGAAGTCCACCTGAACCAGGAAATGAGCCGCATGGACGGGTTCCACTTTTGAAAATATCCAGTGAATTTAACACTTAAATCTTAGAGGACTTGTGGTGTTTTCTGTTGGAAGTAATCAATTCTTTACAAACTTATCTTTTGATTCCCTGATAAATTTAAGAGTTCACTGAAAAAAAAGAATAAGGAATCCAACTCAAATAAAATTACTTTAGTTTGTTACAACTAGTTAAATAAGTTTATCCAAGTTACTTTATTAAGTTGTCAAGTTAAACGATTGATTAACTTAAATCAATTAATTGTAACAAAATAAAGCAATTTTTTGGGTTTCATTCCCTATTCTCTTTTTTCAATGTTCTTCTACGATTTGTAAAAATATCTTAATTGAAATATAGAAAATCTCTGTTTAATTATGGAAATTTCTACTTTATCTCTTGCAAATTAATTGCACATTTGTTGTATGGAAATTTACTTCACCCCTCTTTGTGTGCGTCACTGTCTGTAATCTTCACGTGTGCAGATATCTGGTGAAGAGCTACCGGCAGGCTAAGGCGGGCCAGCAGCTGAGCGGCATAGTCTCGTACCTGAACGAGGACAGGAGGGTGCAGCCGCAGGCCGTGGGCGCCAGACCCCCAGTGGTCGACATAAATGACCTGAGCCGCCTGGCTGAGGTCTACAAACAGCGAGCTGCCATGTAAGTTCAATCCTCAGCACTAAACCAAAAAAAACCTTGGATCAGTATAAGCCAAAATCTGGGCAAAACTAAAGGTTAACCTTTTATTTTTATGCATAAAACCCTCCCTGACCTGGATTCCATTTACTTCATTTTAAACGTGGCATTCAGCAATTATTTGTTTCCGCCCATAAAGTAGCAAAGGGATAAAAGTTGCTATGTCTGTAGCGTTTTCTCTTGAGTAAGATGATATCCATTGTCAATTACATCACCGCACGCTGCCCACTTTAGTAATGTCTTGATCCATTTGCCGTGAACGTCAGCTGTGGTGAGCACAAAGAGTCTCTAAGTCGGTCTGTTGGAAGGGAGCGAAATGTGGCACACCACTTCCACAGATCAGAGCAATAAAAGACAGAAGGAACCAAACAAATTTCATCTGTTCAGTCTTTCTTTCTGTTGATCTCTATTAAGATTAAAAGATTACATGAGTGCTGTAACTTTGGGATTATAATATTTACTGATGTAGAGGCATTTTATGGTGCATAAACTAATTGAAAACGCTTAAATATGACTGTTAAGAACATGGTTTTGTCAAACATGGGTTATGTGTAAGCACTAGGAGTATAAAGGGAGATCCATCCATCCATCATCTTCCGCTTATCCGGGGTCGGGTCGCGGGGGCAGTAGCCTAAGCAGAGAGACCCATACTTCCCTCTCCCCGGCCACTTGGACCAGCTCCTTGGGAGGAATCCCGAGGCGTTCCCAGGCCAGCTGGGAGACATAATCCCTCCAGCGAGTCCTGGGTCTTCCCCTGGGTCTCCTCCCGGTGGGACGTGCCCGGAACACCTCACCAGGGAGGCGTCCAGGAGGCATCCTGAGTTCCAGAGTTCGTGACCATAGATGAGGGTAGGAACATAGATTGACCGGTAAATCGAGAGCTTTGCCTTTCGACTCAGCTCTCTCTTCACCGCAACAGACCGGTACTGCGCCCACATAACTGCAGACGCCTTACCAATCCGTCCATCGACCTCCCGCTCCATTTTTCCCTCATTCGTGAACAAGACCCCCAGATACCTAAACTCCCCCACTTGAGGAAGGACCTCATCCCCGACCTGGAGAAGGCACTCTACCCTTTTCCGGCTCAAGACCATGGTCTCGGATTTGGAGGTGCTGATCCCCATCCCAGCCGCTTCACACTCGGCTGCGAACCGCTCCAACGAGAGCTGTAGATCACGTTCAGATGAAGCCAACAAGACCACATCATCTGCGAAAAGCAGAGACCCGATCCTGAGGTCACCAAAACTGATCCCCTCAACACCTTGGCTGCACCTAGAAATCCTGTCCATAAACGTTATGAACAGGATCGGTGACAGAGGGCAACCTTGGCGGAGTCCAACTCTCACCGGAAAGGAGTCCGACTTACTGCCGGCAATGCGAACCAAACTCTGACACCAGTCATACAGGGACCTAACAGGCCGCATCAAAGGGCCTGGTACCCCATACTCCCGGACTACCCCCCACATGACTCCCCGAGGGACACGATCGAACAAAGCACATGTAGACCGGTTGGGCGAACTCCCACGCACCCTCCAGGACCCTGCCGAGGGTGTAGAGCTGGTACGGTGTTCCACGGCCAGGACGAAAACCGCATTGTTCCTCCTGAATCCGAGGTTCAACTATCCGTCGGACCCTCCTCTCTAGAACCCCCGAATAGACCTTACCAGGGAGGCTCAGAAGTGTGACACCCCTATAGTTGGAACACACTCTGTGGTCCCCCTTTTTAAAGAGGGGGACCACCACCCCAGTCTGCCAATCCAAGGGAACTGCCCCCGATGTCCACGCAATATTGCAGAGCCGCGTCAACCAACACAGCCCTACAACATCCAGAGCCTTGAGGAACTCCGGCCGAATCTCATCCACCCGCGGAGCCTTGCCACCAAGGAGCTTTTAAACAACCTCGGCAACTTCAGTTTTATAATTTTACATTTTTCATTTTATTGATCATAATAGAATCACATTAATCTCTTGAATTGAAAGGAAGGGATTAAAGAAAAGAGGTTCCTTGTTTAATGCTGATCAAAGTAAAATAAAAAAAGTCAGATGTACATTTGTATTTCTTTTTCTTCATTAAAGTGTACAAACCATACAAAATGTTTTTATTTATACTTTATGTGCTATTAAATCCCTAGTAGGCACACAGGTCAAGCTCTGATGGTGTATTTTCTATCTAAAAAAACACAAAGTAGTGCATAATTATGAAGTTCATAGACTTTATATAGAAAAGTAGTTCTGCCAAGTGGGGCCTTTATTCTGCTTCCTAAATCAATCTCTGTTAAACAACTTTTTCTATAATAATTGTAGCTTTGTTGGGTTTTTTTTTTTCCTACAATTACTGTGCATTCAGAGCGGCTGTGTCCATTATGCCCGGTGTCCTGCAAGTTTTAGATCAGTCACTCCTCCCAACACAGCTGATTCTGGTCCTACTACCTCCTCAGCATGTCAAAGTTCTGCAGAGGTTCTACTAATGAACCATCATTTTAGTCAGGTGTTTTAGAACTAAACCATTCAGTATACTGACCCTCGCGGATGGACCTTGGGCACTCCTGATAATCACTCCTGTTATTCTTTGCAAAGTAGTTGGAGCTCAGGCACTTTGGATGGAGGGTGTTTGTGAATAAACCTTTTCAAGTTGGGTTTTGATTTCAGCCAGACCATTTAAAAATGTGAATCCAAACTTTTCTGCTTTGGCTCAAAGGAAAACTTCTGCACCTGTCTACAGAAGTTTTCTGCCTCTGCCTCCTTTCTCCGTTGAACAGCTTTTCTCGTAATTTCTTTGTTTTTTCAACCTGGACCCTTTTCTGTTTTTTATGTTATTTATTTTAGGTTTTATTACGTTCCTTTACTTGTCTAATGAGCACTTCCGAGACGTTCTGAACTCCGAGGGGGGTAGTACTAACAATTAATAACATAATATTGGTTAAATTAATGAGGTTTGGGGCAGATAATCGCTTATTACAGCCAGCAAATCTCCTGCCCTATTAACTCCCATTAAATGGATAAACGCTGATCGCGACTGGATATAAACTTCTTCCGAAGGTATCCAAGTCGCTCCAAACTTGTCTGGGTGAGTAAATTAACGTAATTAATGCTACAAATAAGGTCCAGGTGGAAAAAAAACAACAACTCCCCCTTTAAGAAAAGTAATCCCACGGCATGATGCTGCCAGTCCTATGGTCTCATCTGACCAGAGATATTCCTATGTTTCAAAATTATATCATATGAGGGCCCAGGTGGAGTGTAGCTACTCCTGATACGACAAAGCGTGAAAATAACGTGAACACCATTACAGGGGGTTGTATCTGTTAGCAGTTTTTACTTGAACGGCGCATTTACTAACGGAGGTGTGTGTGTGTGCAGTCTAGTCGAGATGGCAGCAAAAAGCATCCAGCAGGAGCTGCAGCGCAGGAAGTCACAGGAGGATGCCTGGAACAACAGCGCTATCGACCTGGTCAGAGCCTCGGATGTAGGTTCATTTCTGTCGGTTTTGGATTTTGGAAGCAGCTTTAATAAACCGTACTAACAGATATGTTCTCATGTGGAAACAACTTTCATTAAATTACAGCCCAGTGTGCAAATCTTGCTCCTATTCTTCCGTGAATGCCTTTCTTATGCCTCTTAATCGCAGATTTCTCTATCCCACAGTGGTGTTCTGGATACCCACTAGTAGTAACTGTTTTCCCTACCATTGTCTCTCTTTAGGCCCACTGTCACTATGTGGTGGTGAAAGTCTTCAATGACAAGCTGAAAGGGGTTGGGGACACAGCGATTCACTCCGTGCTGTCAACCCTGGCTCTGCTCTATGCCATGCATGGCATCACGAAGAACTCTGGAGACTTCCTGCAGGTAAGTTAAACTATTTTATATGGAGACTAGCTTGAGGAAAAACGTAAGACTTTGTGCAAACGTTTATAGTGTAAATCTAGACAAAACAAATGTATTTCCCCTCCGAATTTTATGTATTTATGTTCAAAATACAAGTGCATTGAGGAAAAAAAGTAGAATCAAAGTAAAAGGATGCGTTTTTGTGGTGAATAAAACTGATTCTGATGAAGCTCTCTTTAACTTGCAGGCTGGACTGCTGAGCGTGCCCCAAGTGCTGCAGATTTCTGTCCGCATCAAAGAGCTTCTGTCGCAGCTGCGGCCTAACGTTGTGGCGCTGGTGGATGCCTTTGACATCCACGACAAGAAGCTGAACTCTGTTCTCGGGCGTTACGACGGAAACGTCTATGAGAATATGTTTGAGTGGGCCCGCCGCTCCCCCCTCAATGACGCAGAGGTAAGAAACACTCTTCACAAACTCCACATGTTATTTTGAGGAAAAAAGCTGTAAAAAATAAATATTCTTCTATGCCCCTCAGGACAGTAAAACCAGTAACACACTGAACTCGTTAAACAAATTGCCGGATAAACGTAGAAATAAAACATTTTTGATCGTATTTATGTTTGTTCTTGGATTTCATCTTTGTGTAAGCTCTTTTATTTTTTTCCTCAGGTCCACGAATCCTTCCATAAGTACCTGAAGCCCCTGCGGTCCAAACTGTAAGGTGACCACCGAACCTCAACCAACGACTGGGACCGTGTAACTGCACAAATCTCCCCTTAGTAACCTGTGATATCAACCCCATGATGGATTTTACTGCCGATGAGCTGGCGTTTACCACAATTTTTGTTTAGCACTCCATCCATTTCAGATTTTTTTTTTTCTCTCAGCTGTAAAGTTTAAATCAACAACCACTGCTAAAGCGTCGGTATACGGCCAATAACTCTGGAGTGTTATGGATGCTCAATGAGGTGATGAGCCAGAAACGGAAACAAAACTATAGGAATACACATAATTAATATTTAAACTGAAGAAAAAAAGATGGAAACCTTATAAAATAGCTTCAACGTTATAGGAAAAACAATGTTTACTGATTTTATAAAAATTTTGGAGGTATAATTTCCTGTAAAAAAAAAAAAAAAAAAAATTGCTTCATATCCCTATCTTAAATTGTTGTGACAAACAAATATGGCAGAGTTTCTAATTTTAAGATTTCCATTATCAATATAGCACAGAGTCTTGTGAACATCATTTTCCAATAAATGTTAACTTGAGGGACTCTCTAAGAGTGGATCCAACCATTCTTCCTCGCTGAACTCTTCCTCTATTCGTCTTTAAGCTTTGGATCAGCGTGGATTTGTCAGCTGCAGTCTCTCACAGCATCCCCGTTAATAAAAGCCAAGATCAGTGGACAAACAGCAGGCTCAGCAGAAGATGACATCAATTGGGATAGTAGAACAGTTTGATGCTGGGGATTAAATTATGCACTTTTGGATTGTAGTTTTATTTTTAAGAGCCCCCTTTTTTTCATTTTTATTTAAATTATGCACAATCCTTTGTGTGTTTTTAACACCAGTTTGTGCTCCTAGTTGTTTATATTAGATTTGGAGATGAGTTTCCTTGTTGCCGGGTAAAGTATGTCCTGTATAAAAAGCTTCTTTTAGTAGAAGCATTAGGAAGTTCTGGCAGTGACGAAGAGTGGCTGAAGCCATATATTATGTGCAGTATGGTCTGAGCACTAGTATTATCCCTCCCTACCATGTGGGGTTGACATATGACAGAGTTGCACCTTATTCCACCTGGATATCTTCTTTTTTTTTCCTTTTAAGTTCTTTACACATTTCCAAACACACTTTAAAAAAAGGGTTGTCAAACTAGTTGTCATTCTCTTTGTTCTTTCAGACTTATTACTAAATCAGACCCGATAGACCAGTGCTTACTTTGTTTTCTATTAATTTTAAAGGAAACAGAATCAAAACTGTTTGAGAAGTTAGACTAGATTCTGAATGGAAATAGCTACAAGACGTGGATATTTTTTGTATAATTTCAGGACCGCAAAGATACTTTACGTTAATGCTTCACACTTTAAAACTGATTTGTGTATCAGCTATGTGCCTGAGGAACTTTTCTTTACATTATCTAACAAAAGGAAGATGTTTTAACAAAAGTTTCTGTAATTTCCCAATTAATTTCAAGAGAAAAGGCACAGCTGCTCTTGCCATGTACTGACGGACCGTTTAATTTCGCGTGCTTTGATTTTTGTCAGGATGTTTTCAAATTATTCTGTTGATCTAAGATGTAGTGTACTTTTAATAAAGGAAAATAATACTAAAATAAATTATTTGTGTTTTTCTTGATGCTGTGTAGCTTTTTGATTTGCGCTGATGATGATTATGGAATTAATCAATAAAAATGGGGTGAGAATGTACATATGTTTAAATTAGGTAGATTTTTATTACGATGTTTATGTATAAAGTATATACGTTTAAGGACAAAACACCTGTGCAAGGGCGTAGAATTAGCATGGACGGAGGGGTCATGTCCCCACCAATATCCAGCGATTAGTGAATTGTCCCCACCAATCAACGGCGTCCGTACCACATATCCAACCGCTGTTTAGTCAATGATCATGGCACACAAAGGGTGATTTTTGACCACTACTGTGTTTTTTAATATCACCAGTTTTATCCAATCAGAGACCTCTGTGAGAACTGTCAGGAAGCGTCATCTAACCCCTGAAGTGGCTGCAAGTTTTCTTGAAGTTTTTAAAAAATTTCCTCCTATGCCTTTACCTGCCCCCTGCGATTTTATCGTTAATGATTTTAACAGTAGGCTTAAATCTGCTCTCAACCTGCTGGCTCCAATTAAAGTTGTAAACCCTCATTCAAAACGTACAGTACCGTGGAGAAATGCAGCTATTAGAAAATTAAAGAGGAGCTGCAGGGTGGCAGAAAGGAAATGGAGGAAAAATAAAATCACAATAAATCATCAGATATACATAGAACATCTCAGATTATATAATAACGCTTTAAGAAATTCCAGAAATACATACTTTTCCAGAATCATCTCAGAACATAAAAATAATCCCAAAATTCTGTTTTCCACCATTGACAACATTCTAAATCATAATTCTAATACTTTTCAGAAAACCCCCTCAAACACTCTCTGTGAGGAGTTTGCAGACCACTTCAGAGGGAAGGTAGAAACCATCAGATGTAATATTTTATTCTCTCAAACTAACATGGTTTTAGACAAATATGAGTGTCTACCTTCACCAGAGGAAACACTGGACAGTTTTGTCCTGGTAGAAGCTGGGACCCTTGATAAAGTTTTCTCCTCAGTGAGGCCCACCACAAGCGCTTTGGACCCGATTCCCACCAGATTTTTTAAGCAGTTTTATGGTTCTGTTAAAGATGAGATTTTAAACTTTATGAATTGCTCCCTTCAGACGGGGGTTTTTCCTGCTGCCTTTAAAGCGGCGGCAGTGAGGCCCCTGCTGAAGAAGAGCAATTTAGATTTTAATGATTTAAACACCTACCGACCGGTATCTAACTTACCATTTTTGAGCAAAGTTTTAGAAAAACGTGTTTTTATTCAACTTAATGATTTTATTAACGCTCATAATGTCCTAGAGAAATTTCAGTCTGGTTTTAGGATGAACCACAGCACAGAGACTGCGCTTTTAAAGATTTTAAATGATTTTAGATTAAGCTATGATGCTAAAAAGGTGACAGTGTTGGTTCTTCTGGATCTAAGCGCTGCCTTTGATACAGTAGACCACACTATTTTAACTCGTTTAAAACAGATCGGCCTCTCTGGTGCTGTTCACAAATGGTTTACATCCTACCCCACGGACAGGACTTTTATGGTAAGTCTGGATACCTGTTCCTCTAAGGTCCATAAGATCCGTTGCTTTTTGACCTGTATATGCTCCCTCTTGGCAGTGTTATTGGGAGACATGGAGTTAACTTTCACAGTTATGCTGATGATACACAGTTGTACATCTCCATGTCTCCTTTAGACACTGCACTTTTTAGACATCAAATCCTGGATGGCAGAAAACTTTCTCCAGCTCAACCAGGACAAAACGGAGGTTTTAGTTATCGGTCCTGAGGCTCAGAGAGAGAAACTTTTACCAAAACTACAATCATTGTCTTTTAATTCTTCTTTACAAGTGAAGAATCTGGGTGTGATTTTTGACTCTGAGCTGACTTTTATCCCTCACATTAAAAACATCACCAAAATAGATTTTTATCACCTAAAGAACATTGCCAGAGTCCGCCCCTTTCTCTCTCGGGCCAATACGGAGACGCTAATGCATGCTTTTATCACCAGTAGAATTGATTATTGTAATGCCCTGCTTTCTGGTCTTCCCAAAAAGACTACCTCAAGTTTACAGCTTTTACAGAATTCAGCAGCTCGTGTCCTGATGAAGACTAGGAGGGGGGAGCACATTACACCGGTCTTAGAATCACTGCATTGGCTCCCCGTATGTTTTAGGATCGATTTTAAGGTTCTCTCTAATGGTTTTTAAGTGTCTTAATGGTCTTGGGCCTTCTTATCTGTCAGAAAGGCTTTTACCGTATGAACCCTCGCGGTCTCTGCGCTCCTCTGGCAGCCGTCTCCTTATCATTCCCAAAGTCAGGACACGGACTCATGGTGAGGCGTCTTTCCATTATTATGGCCCTCACCTCTGGAACAGGCTGCCAGAGGATCTCAGGGCCGCAGAGAACGTTCATGTTTTTAAGAGCAGGATAAAGACTTACCTTTTTAGCTTAGCCTTTAACTAATTATTATTTATTAATATATTTTTAACCGCTCAGCATGTTTTACCTGATTTAATTTTTAGTTTAGCTTTTAACTGTTTATTTATTATATTTATTATTTATTAATCTGCTTTGCATTTTTATTATTTGTTTTACACTTATTGTTTTATACTTTATATACTTTATATTTTATAAACTTTATATTTTAATGTATTTTAATCTTTCTTGCCAGTGTTTCCTCTCTGGGGGGCCCCCTGCATCGGGGGCGGTGGTCGGCTGTGGCTGCCTGGGTGCCCCCCAGGTAGCGCTTGGGTGGAGGTGGGGGTACCAGCCCTCCCTCCTCTGGGCGCCCTGGGTCGGAGCCTTGGCTGCTGCTGTTGATCTGCTGCTGCTGATGCAGATGGCTCCCATGATGGCATTTCCTGGCTCATCTGTACTCAGCCCGCTTTTTGTAGCTTCTAAGTGTGTGTGTGTGTGAGTATGGCTGATGGGTTGGGTTGGGAGGGGGTTGTATTTGCATTGATGATTTTATTTTTGAAGGGGGGGTTGTGGGGTTATTTTAAATCTGTAAAGCACTTTGAGTAACTTTGTTTGAAAAGCGCTTTATAAATAAAGTTTGATTGATTGAAATGTCCGTCTCTGCTCGAAATCCCGCCTCTAACCTAAATATCGCTTGCTGATTGGCTGCCGGGTTCTGGCTACCTTACATGTGATTGGCCGTCCCCGTTGTCGTTCCATCTCTTAAAACCGAGCGCGGTTAGCTTATCAAACGCATAAACATAGACGTGTGTGTCTGTCTGGTCGAACGTCGGACTGTGAACATGTCAAGCTACAACAGCTAGTTGGCCTGGAGGAAAGGCAGCTGCGAGTGTAAGTTGTCTACGTTTGGCATTTGTTCTGTCCGGGTCACGTCAGCTAGATGGATTTTACTGGTGTCATTTACACTTTGCCTTAGGTTTTAAAGGATGTGAAAGAAAACTCAATAAAATATACTTTTTTTTAGGAGTCAATGTGTAAGTTACTTAAAATTGAAATTAAATGAAAATATAAAAATAGAATATGCCAAAAGAGATACACTTTTTAAAAATTATTTTCTATTCTTATTTTCTTTTTTTCTTCTTATTTTCATGTATTTTTGTAGAAAAGAGCAGCTGTTTAAAGACATAAATAAAATGTATGGTGTAAATAGAACAAAACCTCATATTCTAGATGATCATGTGATTTTATGTATCCATGTTTTGAGGGGAATAAATTACACATAATTAGTGTGAAAGTAAAGGCCTTTTTTGCTCAGGTAATAAGTTTACCATCAAACTCTCCGATCATTCTATCCCTGATCTGTCATGCATCAACATATTTTGTAAGGTGACAGACATCAGAGAGGCTGGAGGAGATGGAGAAGGAGAGACCAGAGGAGGTAGAGGACGAGAAGCAAATGAGGACAGCGAGGCTTGAGGAGGTAGAAAAGGAGAACCTGGACTAGATGAGATTAGAGAAGCTGGAGGAAGTTGAATAGAAGAAGAAGCTGAAAAAGAGGCTGCAAATTCACAGGTGAGGTTAAATAATGCTGGATGTTTTAGTCATGAGATTCAGCACTGTGACAAATCAAATTTATTTATAAAGAGCTTTTCATGCAAACAGAAAAACATACTGCTTTACATGATAAAAACAGTTTAAACATTAGAATAAAACAAGCCTTCACACACAGAATATAACAGCAGTTAAAAATTTTTAGTGTGAGATGATCCGAATAAAAATCCCACCATTTAGCTTTAAAATCAGTGCCTTATATCTAAGAGGCCTCTTCATGTTTTACTATTGTGTATTTGTTTACGGTATTTGCTATATGGTTGTCAAATTTATATTGTGGTTGATTCCTAAGGAATCCACGTGGAGAGAGCAGCAGGGAGATTGGCAGTAATCAGGAGGATATTCTGGACAAGCCCAACCAACCTGACACAAATAACATTCCTGCTCCACAGCTAATTGACACGATGCACAGTTTCACTACAGCCCTGCACTAAAGAGTTTAAGATTAGAGCGTTTCGAATTTGCCTTCTTGTCTTTCATTAGTTACTTTAACCTATAACATCTGCATAATGTGAAATTATGATTGCTAATGCAAAAAAACTTGCATTGGAGCACTTTTGTGTCCCCAACAATCTCAAAATCAAATCTACTCCCTTCCACCAGTGTTTAAAACTCGTTAAAATTCTACTTGATTATTACTTGAGTAATAATGGAGGATAAAAATCCTTCATTGTCGCATAGTGGGGAAATTCAGGTTTGCCAGCAGAAGAAATTAAGGTAAAGAAAAAAATATAAAAACGGCAACAAAAAATTTACTAAAGCTCACAGAATGAAAAAATGCTTTTATTAAAAAAAGGGAATACTCAGATTAAAATAAATGAGTAGCATTAAACTAGAATTAAACTTGATTCAGATTCTCAAACGTTAGAATTGATAACCACGATCCATTTGATCTCTTCCAGTTCAATATATATACGGCTGAGTGCTATAAAAAAAAATTTTTTTAGAGCTGTTATCAGAATTATATGCCTGTAAATCAATGACATAACAGTTCAGCACTGGAAATTGTCCCTTTCAGACACAAGAATTAAAATTTCCTCTGGACTTTCCCTTGCTATTTTATCTGTTGAAAAGTGGGAAACTATTCTAAAAAAAATTAAATAGATTTTCGAACTTGCGAACTGATTAAATTTATATAAGAATTGATTCAAAATAGGGTTTTTCTCTGCTTCTTTTTCAACACAGCACTAGATGAAATTGAGTGCAATTGTTGTTAAAAAGGTACAAGATGTGTACCTACGTTTGAAACCAGATATTTACATTCACTTCGTTGTACATATATATATCTTGGTCAAACATCAAAATCAGAGTAAACCTGAACTCCAAGAGGAATAGTAGTAGCTATGAATAATAAATTACAGAGCCTGGCAGGGGTCAGGTGCAGAAATTATTTTTGATGGGTAAGAATCTGTACCCTCAATTTACTAAAACTTGCACGGGTTCATAAATAATATGTGGCAGTGCAATTGATAATGGGCCCTGGCTAATTGATATTTGCTCTGTTGGCAGAGTGATCAACGCCCATACTTGGCATTTGGGAATCGATGGATCAAATCCTGTCCTCTGAGTGCGCTGTAATCAAAAAGACTTTATTGATCCCAGAGGGAACTTATATATATTGCTTTGGGTCCCTGCAACAAAGAAGGCTTATAAACGTAGGTGTCATATTTTATAAATAACAGTTTTGTAGCCACCTATGCAGCCTGGCAGGGTCCATGCACAAAAAATGCCATATTTGAAGACAGCCAGTCGCAAAATGTGTCGCATGGCTGAAAAACTGCCTAGAAATGGGCCACAAATCATTAAAGTGTATAACCAACTTGCCCACTGGAATACAGGACCAGTCCTGGACTATCTGCATTTATGCATGGAGCAGGTGGCGCAGCATAAACACCTTGCATTAAAGAGATATATGAGTTAACCAGTTACTTGTTGAATACAAGTCTTTATTGGACGTAACATCACAGCAAAGAATGCTAGAAAATTCGCACATAAAGAAACTGTTTAAGATAGTGGGATATCAGATTGGATACTGAGTATATGAAAATATGAAAATAGCAATGGGAGCATAAGTGGATGTTAGACCAGCACTGTTAAAAAAATCCACATCTGTTTTTCATGTGGTGGGGACAAAACTATGATTCATAAATAATGCCGGGGAAATGTCCCCAATTTTAACAATGGTTACATTCATAGCCCACTTTCCTGCAGGCACCTCAGAAGATAACTGTGTGATAAAACACAGACGGATGACTTGACCGGGATCCAAACTACAACATACTAGGTACCAGTGCTTAATGTTAACCACTCTGCCAAAGCAGCAATTTACTTCCTAGCAACAACCAGGGAATATTATCAAGCGGACAGGAGCCCCCCAGACAGTCACACGGTTTAGTAAACCGAGGGTACGGATTCTTACCTATCAAAATATATTTCTACACTAGACCCCTGCCGGAGTTCCGTAATAAATATTGGTTAAATGAAGGAGTTTTGTGTAGGGCTGTGAGGAAAAATCGATTCACGTCTGAATCTCGATTCCTATTTAACAAAATTCGGAATCGATCCGAAATCTTTGAGAATCGATTCTCAAAAAATATGTTTTCTGAACCTTTTTACATTTTCGCTCCGCGTAGTGTTTGTCATGCAACGGCCACCGTCGCATTGACAGATCTGATGCGCCGTTGGCTAGCTAGTGCTGGCTGCTAGCTAGCTGTAGCCCGCTAGGCTAAAGCTTCAGCATGAAAGACGAAGGAGAAATCCAGCCCGCCCCGTCTTTTCAAGGAAGTCCGAAATATATGCTGAGTTCAATAACGTCAGGACTTTTAAAATTTCTAACAAAAACAATGAAAACAATAACATAAGCCATAAACTTCTGTTTAATGATGGTTGATAAGCAGCATTTGGTGCATACTAAATATTTTCAATGTATTTTCTACTACGTACCAAAGAACAAACAAAATACATATTATTCTTATTATTTTCTTCTTAAAATATATCAGCATTTTTTTTTTCTTCAAGACTAGAAATTTTGTTTAAAAGGTCTTTGTTGTCCAGTTGCAATTTCATGTCTTGTTACTTTTGAACCAGTTCCCTTTCTCTCAACATAGATTGTAAAATCCATTTTGTGTTGATGCCCTATTACATTCATGGCTCACTTCATCACATACACTTGGCAGATCAAGTTGTGTGTATTACAAACACAAATGATGAATGAAAGAGTATTGATTAAGAAATGTTTTTTTTATTTGAATCTAGAATCGTTTCTGAATCGAATCGTCACCCTAAGAATCGGAATCGAATTGAATCGTGAGATGTTGTAAGATTCCCATCCCTACTTTTGTGGCAGATAATGCCTTGTTTAGAGGCGGCACTTCGCATGCCCCCCTGATCGTGCCTGGATACGAACTTCTCCAGAACGACTCCAAGTGTCTTCAAACTAGGTTAAGTAAGCGAAAGTAATACATGCTATAAATAAGGTCCAGGTTGAAAAGATGAAATAAGAGCCGTTTTTTTTTGTTTTTTTTTGGTTGCCCTGCCCCCTTGGTAGATTTGCTCTACAACCGCCCATGTTAAAAGCCTTTTCAGGTCTTAACGACAGTAAAACGAAATGGGTTTTTTTCTGCCAGTGAAGTTTTTGTGCTTTTTTTGGAGCTACAGCGGGGCATGTGTTGCATGGCAGCCGCACGGTGTGGGAGGAACCACGGCGGGAGTTTTCCTCACGCAGCCCCGGGGGTGTTGAACGTGGTTGGAACTGGCCCAGCCAGAGACTCTCCTCTGAGGGGGAGATAAGACATGGCTCCGCCCCTCGGCGGCTCCTCTCTGTGCTTTCTGGAGGAGCTGCAGTAAAAAAAAGAAGAAAAAAAATTATGTTGGAAGAGAGAAAGAGGGAAGTGACTGCTCGTTACTAACACTAAACTAACAGTATCGTAGCTTCCTGACATTTACCACCTGCTCATGAATAAAAGGGCGAACACTTTTCCTCGGAGGTGAGTGAAACATTTCAATAAGGTTTGGCGTGTTAAGTTAAGCGACTGTCTGGGTGAACCCGCCTCGTTTTTGTGAGTGAACGTTTGTCTGGTAGAAGTGCCGACTTAAAGGTTCGTCGTGTGCTACAGTCTTTCTGTAGCTCCGTTAAAGTGGAAACCCGGCTAATAATAACGTCGATGTCAGTTTTCTAACCGCCGCGCTGAAACTAGCTGTCGACGTGCCTCAGCAAGCCTTTTGTTTCTCTACCCGCCCGTCTAAATGCAAACAAGTCCAGTTATTCATTTGTTTTCCTACTCCTGCTCCTTTAAACTTGATGCATATTCCTGCTCTGCGCACACACACTGACGTTTTCAGCTGAATGGTGACACAGATTAAACTTTTTACTTTAATACATCGCAGTGAGACTGTATTATTATGTGGCTTTGTCAACAAAAAAAGAGGTTATATTTCAGTCTACAAGTTACAGGTAAGCAGCTGCTTCACCTCTGTGAAGTCATTTAATTATGCAGCACTTGTTTTTTTAAAGTGTCTACCCAGACTGGTCTGTAAGAATCAACCAAGCTTGCTCTAGACCTAGTTTGTCTCTCATCCAATGTCATATCAACGGTAAAACTGGGTGTCGTTGAGTCAAAACAGAATAATAAACCCCTACGAAAACGAGCCAGACATGCCCTCTCCTCTCTGGTGACATCACAGAAGGTAAAAGCCATCTGTCCAGAGATCGATCGTGTACTTCTTTTTATTTTTCAGCTCTAGGTTGGTTCAGAAGTCCCATCTTGTACCTATATTATCATTCATCCACTCTTGCTTCCGTGTCATACGAAAAGCTGTTGTTCATCCATCCATTGGCTATACCCGCTTGTCCTTGCAGGGTTGGAGTGGGGAGGGGGCTTTAAAATACTTTTTTTTGGATGGTTATGCTGTTTGCAGAAGGGATATCCAGTAGCAGTCGGTCTTCCAAAGCGGCATCTGACTGACTAACCCTTTTCTGACAACACCTCAATTTACAGGAAACAGAGACGATATTCCTCAGTAACGCATCCTGGATGACGTACTCTGTTATTGGCTAGCGCTGCTAACCCGTCGCTGCTAACCCGTCTCATTTGCTTTTGCTGCTCTCCTTCAGATTACTGGTTAGAAAGACCATTGGCCATTACGATTACTAGAAGATATGGTTTGAACTTCCTCCTCCTCTCGTTCCTTTTCCTCCGGCTTTTTCATTTTCAATAGCTGCGTTTCCATTGCGAATATGCGCAAAACTGTGTCGATACTGTCCAAGTGTCGAAAAAACACAATTTCGCAATTGCGGTGTTTCCATTCAACAACAAACTCGGTTTAAATCACAAGTTTTCACGCGAGTAAGAAAAGTGGCGACAGATGTGAACATCTACAGTAGATACATTCATATATTGCAGGCACGGCATTAGCGCTCATTATCAGCCATAAGGAGGAGACGCAGACGGCTTGCAGAGGCATTGGAGCGACAAACTCCTTTGGAGTGGTCTTGGTAAATGCTCGCGATTCTTTGCTGTTTTGAATCTAATTGATTAGTTATGCATTTATCACAAACCAACTCAGTCTCTTCGTGAACCCAAACATGTTTCCATCGCTGTTTTGCGAAATATATCAATTTCGATACGCTCGAAAAACCACCTCATCCAAACGCAAAAACTTTTTTATCGAAAAAGGCGACTTTTTCGAAAGTGGCATATTTCCATTAGACAAATTTATTTTTGCAACTTAAATGTGCGCAATTTCATGGGTAATGGAAACGCAGCTAATGACAGCAGACCGATGCGTGTTTTCTATGTTCCTACTCCGATAACTTGTATACCGTTTTATCCGGACTATAATGGTGCGTTCAGACCGCAGGCTTTGTCAGCGTCAAGCAGAGCTCATAAAGCGACTAGATTGACGCATATACACAGTAGATACATTTTTAAGCTGAAGCTCGTAGGCTGGCCTTTCTCTCCCTGATGTTTTAAACACTCGCGGATCGTGGTTGGCTAGGCAGCGTCGACGTCGGGCAACGTCTCTACAGTGAGTCGCTCTCATTGGTTGCCATGCTGCGTTAAGACCGTCAAAAGTTCAACTAGCTGAACTTCTGCGTTGCTAGCGTTATGAGCTTTGAGGCTTGAATCGCTGGAAAATCTTGAAAAGTTGAAGGAGCCAAAGCTCAAAAAGCGCTGTGGAGACTGTGGCGCTCCTCCAACGGCCTCAACCGTAGACTTAACATGTAATCTTGACGTTGCTGACGCTGACAAACGCCTGCGCCCTGAACGCACAATTAGCCGCTGCTATTTTTTTTCACGTTTTAAAGCACGTGACCTGTAATCCAGTGCGGTTTATTTATGGATTTTACAGCTAAAGGCCAATAGAGGGCCTCCTCGATCTAAGGATTGTACAAGTTACGTCCTTTACCTTAAGGGATGCTCTGCCTTTAAGACGCCGGAAGAGAGAGAGGAGGAAATTTGCGCGAACAATGAAAGCAAACGTGGAACAGACGGAAATTAGGAGAGCGAGACAATCCCCTCCGCACAAACCTTTACGTATCGTAAACGTTAAAACACCTGCGACTTTGTTTATGTACACGTGTTTTCCCCCCCCCTAAAATAGGCTGTTGCAGCTTATAATCAGGTGTGCTTTATAGTCCGGAAAATACAGTAATTGTTTTAAAGACTGTTAAACTTAGCAAAGAAACTTAAACAACTTAATATGGACATGTATAATATTGATGTCTGCTACAATTTTTATAGACATTTTCTTGATAGGATGATTTTAAATAATCAGGATTGCAAACAATGTATATATTTTTTACAGTCCACTTTCTTCACCATGATTGGTCTCCTACTGCAGCACTACCTGGTTTTTACGTGAGCGTGCACAAAGCATTTGTAGTGCAGTTTTACTCGCTCGCTTCATAGAGTAGTTAGAAACAATACACGTCTTTCTTTCTCTTTCCACGCTCACAGAGGAAATGGAGTGTTCTTGTATTTTCCTCCCACAGTTGCATCTGTTTGTTTTATTAACATTTGTGGCTAAAAGTGGGTGGTATTGTCAAAACGACGGCTGCTGTTTCTGGCGCCGCATTACTGTGGTGATCGTCTTATCGTGTTTTAGTCATCAAGCAAGAAAGTAGTAACTATTTTCACCGTTCAGAGGTGAACATCACATAACTATCAAAAAAGATAAAGAAAGCACACAATGATTCAGCAGTACTGATGCATATGAATGTGTCGGTTATTTTTGATCCAGGGGGTTGGTTTCCTGGGGATGCATTAGTCTACGGAGGTGATAAGTGACGTTGTATTGGCTTGTAGATTAATGTGTAAGTTGCAACAGAGATGCCGGCAGATGTCGGATAAAGAAGAAATATCAGAACTTGAGGGTGTTCTCTTTTAATTTTGCTGCTTCGTGTCCACTTTCCCACCTTCAGGTGAGAGAACAGTCGAACCAGAACAATGGACTCTCGTGAAGCCATTGAAAAAGCTAACCATGAGTGAACACTTTTTATGAGAAATCAAATAAATGTTGATGAACTGGGGGGGGGGGGGGACTCCTGCTGAGATGAGCAGACTTTTGGAGACCTTAAAAACAGTCGGGAAAGAGGAAAACATTTACTTAAAAAAAGTAACAGTGATTAAAGCTTCAGTAAACAGTCTAAAGGTTTTTGCTTTTGCTTTCACTAAACCATAAAGTAGATCAGTTAGGACCATGTCACCACCTTGGCGGAGCACAGCTACAGCAAAAACAGCCCAATTGGGGAACCTTTTGACCGTCATTGCATCCAAACGACTTATAATTTTGTACTATTGTTACATGCTTATTTTGTACCCATGCAAGTCAGTTCATTTCAGGGTGGCCTCACCCAAACATCAGCTTTATTTTCTTAGAATAATTTGCGACTAATGGTGTGAAGTGCTTTGGTTTGGCTTCAGTGTTTCCACATTATATTCTTAATTCATGTTGTCTATTTGGTGAAGTGCTTCAGTTCCCCTCTGCAGCTAAAACATGGCCATAGTTTGATGCAGTTAGGTAAGCGTCCCTCGTATTTCCTCCAAATATAACTCAAAAATAAATAAATGTTAGTTTAATCAGGCTGTAGGGTATGTATTTTTATTCATTTACAAACTATAATGTTCTTTTTTTATGTATTTGGAGGAATACCTTCTTCTTTCAGCCAATCTCAGTAACAGGGTAACGTTTAATAAGGGTCAGTGGGATCTCAGAGTGTTTTAACTGAGTTTGGCCGAAACATCTACAACGTTGGAAATCTAAATGTCAATAGAGTTGAATAGCAAATGCCTAAAACACTTTTGGCTGGTTCACTGGAGAAAAGGATTAAAGGATAGAGACTTCTTTCATAGATGAGGCATAACGTTTTATTATCTTCTGGCTTAGCTGAAAATTATTACCTCCGACTTGTTTATAACAATGCTCTTTCGTTTTCTTTTGAGTGAAAGTAGTACAAGCACCTAAATTCAGTGATTAAAAAATTGTGCTGCATCGATTAATAAGAATGTTTCTGGCAGATTTTTCTTTTCTATTAAACCAGACGTCATAAGGCGCTTGTGTATGTTGGCTTTAAGCTTCCCTTATCGATGTATGTTTGCGTCATTATAGATGGAGGACTGGCTTGTTAATGAATTGCTTGTGAAAGTTTCTTTGGTGGTTGTGTTGATTAAAGATTCTGTTTTCAGGCAGAAGGTTAGCCAATCTAACAGGAATTTCAGGCAGTTCTGAATTGCCTTCATCACCTACTTACAGTATATCTATAACTAGTGTTGTGTTAAAAAATAAAAATTCCTTTGATCGATATTTTAAAAATCAAATTAAATTGATTCGCAAGAGCAAAAATTTATTTAATTTTTTAACATAGTTTGACCTTTTTACAGCTAAAATAGGAGAGCAAAGTCCAGACAGCCATTTTAAGGTTTAGGTCTAAAAGGTTTAATAGTGTTTCTCCTGGTAAACTGTTACTCAGCCAGTGTTACGTCATTGAATTACAGGCATATAATTAAGGTAACGGCTCAAAAAACGTGTTCAATAGCACTGGCCCATATGAGTGTCGAATCGGAGAATGATAATTGATTCTAATGGTGCGTTCACACCACCCCCAAACGTCAACGTCAAGAGCGGCAAGATTACACGTAAAGTCTGCGGTTGAGTTCGTCAGAGGGGCGTAAGAGTCCCTGCGGCGCTTTGTTTGCGTTGGCCGCGTCCATGTTTGCAACTTTCCTGCGTTTCAGGCGTCAACACACCAAAAGCTAGCTGAACTTTTGAGTCTCTTGACGCAGCGCTTTAGCCAATCAGGGCTTCTGACTGTAGTGACGACATCGGGCCAACTACGATCCACTGGTGTTTGAAACATCGAACAGAAAACAGGTCTGCCCACGCGCTTTGCAAGCTTCAGCCTAAAAATGTACAACCGTCAAACTAGTCGCAGCACTAACTAGAGTACATTGCCTTTTGCTTTTTATTACCTGACATGCTGTTTTTTGCTTTTTACAAAAAGCAAAATCTAATCTGCTGATATCCAACATGGAGAACCAAATCAAAACTATATATATATTTTTTTTACTAGTTTGCATCCAAGGTGCAACATTTGACCACATCCATCTGACGATCTGCAGGTGCTGAAAGCAGTCATGAACTGGAGGATTTTATTTATATTTGGATTTTATTTATATTTTGGCATCTGATTTCAGTTAAGAACTGGGTAACGGCTCAGTCTGTATGCTCCAACCTGTGTGTCCCACAACCTGTCTCAGAATTGACAGGCTTTTTTTATTGGGTGTTTGGTTGGGTGGGTGTTTTTACACTTGGGTAAAAAGTCCATCAAAGGCTCTTAGTAAATTCAAAAGTCCTGTGGGGGAAAAGAAAAGGCAGAAAACTCGTGGAATATGGCAAAATCTTTACGTTTTCAATTAAGATGCAATGATTTCAAAAGTCGGGCTGATATAAATAGCTGATATTTATACTGCTGTGTGGGTTGTTTTTGTTTTGTTTTGGTTTTTGTTTTTGTTTGTTTTGGTGTTGTTGTGGGGGGTGTTTTTTTTTTTTTTTTTTTTGTTTTTGGTTGTTGTTGTTTTGTGTTGTTTGTTGGTGTTGTGGTTTTGTTTTTGTTTTTGGTTTTGTGTGTGGTGTGGTGGGTGGGGTGGTTGGGAGTTGTTCAGGAAGACCAGTTTTTTTTTTTTTTACATCAGCTCATCATTGCATTGTTGGCTTTGCTGTGTCATCTTCCTCCTGGCCGTAGCTCACTGTTTCTTTGTGGGGTTTATGTTTCAGCCCATTTCCTGCCAACACCTCTCATTGACTCCACGCTCATTAAAATACATATTGGCACCTTTTAGGACTGTAAGCAGGTGGCATGTCCCGTCCTGAAAACATCGACATTTACATAAATCTTGTCAGCAAAGCGGAAATATGAAGCGCTCCTGGTTGACTGCAACAGTGGCCTCCTGGTTTTATATACGCCCCTGCTTTAACACGACTTCATTAATTGCTGGCAGTGTTTCGTTTGACTCAGGCAGATCATCTAAAACATGCAGGACGGCATCTTCTGGGGATTGGAGTTGGCCACTAGTGTGCATTCAGATGATGCAGCTGACAGATCCAAAGGGGCTCGGCTTACAACTTCCATTATTCACTTGAGAAACATGAACGACGTGTGGATGATTCCCAGATAGGGCTCTGTTGTAGTGTTGTCAGCTTACCAAAGTTTCAGTATTCGGTACCGATACCAGTGACAATCCACGGTTTCCCGGTACCATTTTCAGTTTGGTGGTGGGAAAAAACGCTCCCAAACGAACTAGTTTGAAGCTTGCAGCTTTTTAAGGCTGCAGCTTGCAAAGCGCGTAGGCCGGCCTTTCTCTTCCGCATGTTTTAAGCAATGGCGGTGTGGTGGTGTTGGTTGGGTGTTTTGGTTTTGTTTGTGTTGGGTTTTGTGTTTGTTTGGGGTTTTGGTGGGTGGTTGGTTGTTTTGGTTTTTGGGTGGTGTTTTGTGTTGTTTTGGTGTTTTTTTTGTGTGTTTTTGTTTTTTGGTTGGTTGTTGTTTGGTTGTTGTGTTTGTTGTGTTGGTTTTGGGGTTTTTGTTGTGTGTTTTTTTTTTTTTTTGGGGTTTGTTGTTGTGGGTTTTTGTTTTTGTTTGTGTGTTTTTGGTTTTGTTTTTTTTTGGGGTTTTGTGGGTTGTTGTTTTGTGTTTGGGTGGGTTTGGGTTGGTGGTTTTGGTTGTGTTTTGTGTGTGTGGATACCGGGTTTTTTGACAACACTACCCTGTTGAGCTGTAAATCTCTCTGATCAGACCGGATGTTCTGGCAGGTTCTTGTCCTGCTATATATTAACTTTGCATCAACTACAACACACTCATTCTGCAATATTTCCTGTGCAGTTAATATTGCTGTTTGAACTTTCGGTTGATCACGATGTGTAAAGAACTAGTTTAGATAGCAGAACAGACTGGCGACGGACTCCAACCACAGTCCACAACTTTAAAGGTCAAAACTTGTTAATGCTCTCACGGCTGCAGCTCTCTGTTGCTTTTGCACTTCTTTTCACTAAACTTTTTCCTTTTGTGTAACTTTCTGACAATATACTTTGAGGAATGCAGTTTTTTTGTCGGGGGGGTCTTTCTAACTTTCTTAGAAAATCAACTGCCTTTTTCTTTAGCGGTGACCCTTTGCGACTTGTTTATAATCATCCAGATTATTAAGAAATGTTTAACTTTGAGTTTTGCTTTGGGAATTGCATCCCTGATGTACATGATCTTTTGAGTGATATTCTAATTTACTGAGCTGCTCTTGTGGATTTGGGCGGAAATGGCATGTTTTTGTGGTTGGACCCGTTTTTTGAAGAGGTTAACAATAAGGGTCGTTCCCTGAACCTGTTTTAACCTGAGACGCTCTTTTTAGAAAGCTGTCGAGAATCTAAGAAAACTTAAACGACAATTAAGTTGAAACAAAATGGTTTTCTCTAAACTTATTGTGTAAGTATTTGAGAGGAAAACATTGTAATGCTTGGACTCCTAAAAAAAAACAAAAAAAAACATTCATGTTTTATTTAATAAGCCAAAGTGATACGAACAAACCCTTCATTCGTTTTAAGTTCATAGACCTGGAATCATGACGGTAGAGCAAGATGCTACGGCAGGATTACACTAATGAGGAATACAATGGTATGTTGCCCTTTTCACTGTCAGAACGCATTATGTTCATGTTTTCTTCAGACTTCACATCTACCAACAAACTTTATTCTTCTACCGATTGCACCTTATGTTGCTGTCAACGTGTCATGCAACTCTCTAACTGATTTGGAAGCAGTTTTCCTATCCTCCAGTGCTGGGAGAGTTGGAATACTACTTTAGGAATTGATCGTCTAACACTTAGAAGTGCCTCTGTTTAACTCCTCAAGATGCAGGCAGGTCTTTGTATAGACTGTTAGAAAAAGCCAGTTTCTTTGTACTTCCCTTGCCAGTTCCTAGAGGACAGAATGTCTTTTTACTCCTGTTCTGTCTGGCACTGCTGTTAGTGTCTGACTCTGAGTGAGAACCGCAGTTCGTCGGTTTGACAATGCAAGCTGGGCTCTCTAACAAGAATTTCTGCCACGAGGGTCTCAGATTAGCAGTTTGGGTGACAAGTTCTAACGTATATGCCCGCTGCGCGCGCGTCCCGTCGCTGTGAGCACACGCTGTAGTTATGTAGGCGCTCGCAGAGGCGCCGTATAGCAGCGTGCTGCGACGCAGGTCTGGGCATGCACGTTCCTGGAAAAAAGGTGCAGCATTTCCCAGTTAGCTGGATTGATGCTTTTTCAATCAAAAAGTCGTGCTGATGAACCCGAATTGTAACTGTGCGCAACAGAGCGATTGAACTGAAGAGTCGGTTCTGTTTCAAATCTGCACACAAAACAAGGTTGACTTTAAAGGCAACGCCTAGAAATAATGTAGCTGTAAAAAATAACACGAGGGATAGTTTCCTTTCCTTCTGTCTCCAAGCTGGCACCACATTCAGTTAGGTCAATTAAATCAGAATATACAGTTGTGGCCAAAAGTTTGGAGAATGACACAAATATTAGTTTGCTGCTAAACTGCTTTTAGATCTTTGTTTCAGTTGTTTTTGTGATGTACTGAAATATAATTACAAGCACTTCATACGTTTCAAGGGTTTTTATCGACAATTACATGACATTTATGCAAAGAGTCAGTATTTGCAGTGTTGGTTCTTCTTTTTCAGGACGTCTGCAATTCGACTGGGCATGCTCGCAATCAACTTCTGGGTCAAATCCTGACTGATGGCAACCCATTCTATCATAATCACTTCTTGGAGTTTGTCAGAATTGGTGGGTTTTTGTTTGTCCACCCGCCTCTTGAGGATTGACCACAAGTTCTCAATGGGATTAAGATCTGGGGAGTTTCCAGGCCATGGACCCAAAATTTCAATGTTTTCGTCCCTGAGCCACTTAGTTATCACTTTTGCCTTATGGCACGTTGCTCCATTGTGCTGGAAAATGCATTGTTCTTCACCAAACTGTTGTTGGATTGTTGGAAGAAGTTGCTGATGGAGGGTGTTTTGGTACCATTCTTTATTCATGGCTCTGTTTTTGGGGAAAATTGTAAGTGAGCCCACTCACTTGGATGAGAAGCAACCCCACACAAGAATGGTCTCAGGATGCTTTACTGTTGGCATGACACAGGACTGATGGTAGCGCTCACCTTTTCTTCTCCGGAAAAGCCTTTTTCCAGATGCCCCAAACAATCGGAAAGAGGCTTCATGGGAGAATATGACTTTGCCCCAGTCCTCAGCAGTCCATTCACCAAACTTTCTGCAGAACATCAATCTGTCCCTGATGTTTTATTTTGGAGAGAAGTGGCTTCTTTGCTGCCCTTCTTGACACCAGGCCATCTTCCAAAAGTCTTCGCCTCACTGTGCGTGCAGATGCGCTCACACCTGCTTGCTGCCATTCCTGAGCAAGCTCTGCACTGGTGGCACTCTGATCCCGCAGCTGAATCCTCTTTAGGAGTCGATCCTGGCGCTTGCTGGACTTTCTTGGACTCCCTGAAGCCTTCTTAACAAGAATTGAACCTCTTTCCTTGAAGTTCTTGATAATCCTATAAATTGCTGATTTAGGTGCAATCTTAGTAGCCACAATATCCTTGCCTGTGAAGCCATTTTTATGCAACGCAATGATGGCTGCACGCGTTTCTTTGAAGGTCACCATGGTTAACAATGGAAGAACAATGATTTCAAGCATCACCCTCCTTTTAACATGTCAAGTCTGCCATTCAAACCAATCAGCCTGACAAAATGGACCCCCTGCCTTGTGCTGGTCAACATTCTCACCTGAGTTGCCAAGTGGATTACTGAAATGATCTCAGAAGGTCCTTTAATGACAGCAATGAAATGCAGTGGAATTTTTATGGCAAATAAGGACTATGCAATTCATCTGATCACTGTTCATAACATTCTGGAGTTTATGCAAATTGCTATTATAAAAAGTTAAGTAGCAACTTTTCCAATTTCCAATATTTATGTAATTCTCAAAACTTTTTGCCACGTCTGTATCTCTGTACCATTGTACAGTAACATTGGAAACAGTTTTTTATCAATTACTGAAAAAAAATATGCATTTGAAGTTTAGTTTTTCTTGAAATATTTCAAATAAGAACTAAAAAAATCAAGTTAAAGGTGAAAGAGTGGTTCACTTGTACCCAAGGAACGTTTGTATGACAGATGAAAAAATTACACTCGTAAAATACTGCTTAGTGATGATGGTGCCATTTAGAAAACGTAGCCCAGTGTTTACTGATTAAACTGAAAAGGAATATTGCCTTAAAGAGGAATCAGGTTACATGTTGTTAAAACATGCTTCTTTTTGCCTATTTAAGGTCATTTTCCTTGTGATTCATTCATCAAGTGGTGACTAATGAATCGGTAGAGTAGTTTTGCAGGAGAAACTTGGAAGATGTAACACAAAACAGTTACGTTTCCTGTACAGTGCGATGTCGTAACTAGTTACAGGCTTGTGTAATTGTATTATTTAACCTCGGGCTAAATGGCACCGTTTCAAAGTGCAACCGGAATCGCACTACAAAATTTCAACTGAAACACACACACAAACTATTCCATGTTTAAATAAACTCTAAATTTTTACGTTTTCAACTGCTTTTTACATACATAAAGTTTTGTTGCCTTTAGTATGGCAGCACATAGACAATAAGTAGATATTAGGTGGTTTATTGCCTCTTAAACACGGTTACCTTAATGTGATCGTTGGGTGTTTATCATATGCATCTCGAACACCTGTATGCAAATATTGTATCACCACAAAAAGACAAGGATTCAGAGATATCTGGATTAGGGCAGTCCAGATTAACACATTAACGTAGGTCGATTAATTCGTATGATTAATGCGAATAATTTGTTTAGAGCTTGCACAGCATGGTCCTCCCCTATTTATCCAAAATTCAGCCCGTGCTGCGTTCATTGACGTTCATTCACGTAGATGGTATGGAAGATCAGAAGCACAGTTCCATGTGAACGTCTCTTCTCAGTCATAGGGAATATACAGGGATTATCAGTCTACATCACTCCCTGTCCTACTGCGCCTTTAGTCCGCAGAAAAAGACGCGATTAGGTGTTGTAAACGATCAGAGGAAGCAAGTGGAACAAGCAGATGATTAGAAATACAATAACCTTCATATCAGGTAAGCCATGGCTAACAAACAAGCTAACATGGCTAACCAACACCACAGCTGCAAGATGACCACAGATAACAGTTTCAACCAGTAGGGTTGGACGATATAGAAAAAAAGCATATCGATAAAAAAACATTGATAGGTATCGGTAATTATCGATAAAAAAAACACAATGTAAAAAATATATTTTAAGTGCCTCCCCAGTCATTTTGTTATTCTTCAACTAACTAATTTTAACTAAGAATTAAATTAATACAATTTTCAAACACTTCTTTTTATCATAAGTCAGTTTGTAAGACCAAAAAAACAAACCAAGAGACCTGAGTAACAAAGAAAAGTAATATTAACCATTATATTATACATATTTTTTAATCATGTTAGTAATTTAAATTAAAGGCTTATTTTAATGCTTTTTAATATTTTAAACATTTTATGACACTTTATAATATTAATAGCTAAAACCTTTGGTTTAGTTTGTCAATAAAGCTTATTCAAATTCACTTCAGCTCTTCACCTGTAGGCTAAAGCTAACTAGCTACTCACCAGTGTTGATGGGCTCCATCACTGCAGCTCAGTCACTGAGCTGAAGCCGGCAGGTCTATCCATCCCCTGTTGTTTTTTAAAGCGTTTTTTCGCGACCTGGGTAAGTTTCCTGTGTCTCTGTAAGAGATTCGTAGCAAGCTGGAGAAGGGAGTCCTGCTTAAAAAAGCTGAACATAGTTTTATATCTTGTTCATTATTGCTACGTTTAGTGTTTTAGTGCATCGAGGATCGGTTCAAAATGGGACGTAACCTTTACCGGAGCCTCTGAAACATTTATCTGGAACAATGTCCTCCCTTGCTTCCTTGTTGTGAAATCTGAGCGCGGCGACGTTACGGAAATGGTTTTCTTAGAGACTATTAAAAAAATTCTGTTTCAGCTCAAATAATTTCATCGATCGATAGACGTGACCACACGTCTATCGATCGATAAATATTGCTATCGCCCAGCTCTACTAACCAGGGAGTTATATTAAAGTTTGGTTCCACAACATTTTGCTAATGTTGAGAAGCAAATAATCCCTCTTTTGTTTGGAAACATTCAAGTTCATCAAGGAGAACCTAATCCTGTAAGCAGGTTTCTCCTGTAGTAGTCTGTGTTGCAGTGAACCTGTTGAAGCCTTTGACTGAAAATATTCTGTTGTTGTAGGATTGTCCCATGAAGAGGAGGCTGAGGGTTGTCCAATATTAGTAAAAAACGGTCAGCTTTACATACAAACAAAGGTTAACCTGTTAGTTTGCCTTAGCAGCTGGCTAAGTTTCGGCGGATAAATGAACGTGAAGCAATGTTACTGACTACTCTAATTGTTTTTTGACTGATTAAACATTTAAGTTGTTAAGTCATACCAGACAAAATAAAGGCTTGAAGATGGCGGGACAACAGACGAACGTAACGCAAACATCCGGGTCAACAGAAGAGTCAATATGGGTCAAAAGACACGCAAAATGGTGGAGCAGTACGTCTTATTTCATGCGTATTACACGATTGTTTGCTATGCAGTATTTACTACATTAACGCGCGAGTAATAGTTGCTACGTCGCATATAGTAAATACTAAGGATTTGGAGGCAGGGAATGTCAAAGGCCTTTTCTGTATAAGCTGTAATTGTTTCTGTTAAATTGCACTCTGCAATAACATATTTAGCTTGTACTTTTAAATATATATATAAGTATTGGAGTTTGTATTTCTTAGTTTTTTTACATTATTTATCATCTATTCTAATCTAAAGTTTTATTTTTCACAAAAAAATGTTTCAACACTGTATGTTTATTATTGGTGCAATAAAAATAGATATTTTACAGGACTGGATGAATGATCGTGATTAATAATTGTGATTACAATATTGATCAAAATAATCGTCATTATTATTTTGTTCATAATCGTGCAGCCCTACTCCTGAGTTAAAAAATGAATACATTGATATTGCATACTTATAAAGTAAGCTACTTTGATGTATGAGGTCGGGAATTTATTTTGTAATTATCGAGAAAGTGACTTGCACAAGATCTTTCTTCATCCTGTCCTCTCTTCATTTGTGTGCAGCAAGTTCTGTAAAGGTACGTGTTTGTGTCTTGATGTTTTTTAGATCGAATAAACTCCCAACAAACCTAGTAATCTTTACATCCCTGCTGAAATTTGCTCTGATAATCTCACTTCATTTGCACATCTGTTTTTCACAGTTTAAAAAAAAAAAAAAATTCATTACTTTTTAATGCACAAATACATATGCTTATTGTTACTTTTTTTAAATCATTCTACTCACTTGTGCATTCAATTGAGTATGCCAGTTTTTTTTATTAACAAATAACTGCACTGTACTTTGAACATATATTATAATTAACTATGTTTTGTTCCACTTTTTTTGCTTGAATCTAAATGCTTCTGTGACTTTGTTGCTGTTAAAGCTGAATTTCCCCTTTATGGGACAATAAAGGATTATTCTATTTCATTCTGCACTGTTATGGTTTACATTTTTCAGCTCTAGAGTAGAAAATACCCATTGCCTTCAAAAACGGTGTTGGAAGTTGTGCTGGCAAGGGTTGAAATGTTAGTGTTGTGATAATTATATTCCAGAGACAGTAACAGAGATTCTACTTAAATGAATTTAAAAAATGTAAACTTTTTTTTTTTTTTTTTTATATAGCTGTGATGCTCCATGATTGATCATTTTATTTTTGACTTGATTTGTTTGAAACGCATCACTGGCTGGCAGCTCTCTCGCACTCTGCAGCTCTTTCTCACTCTGTGCCTTCTGGTGTCTTGTACAACTTCAGTCACCCAGGATCTGCTGCTCGCTCTGGATCGGTTTTCACTTTCTACATCCGTTTTTGCGGTTTTTAAAACTAGTATGAAGCCTAATCATGGGATGTCGTTTCTCCCTTGACATAAAGATTGAAGTTCTCCCAGAACAGTTGAATGTTTGAGTTAGTCGGTTTCCTTCTCTGGCTTTGGAACAATCTGGCTGCTGGCTTATATATTGTACAACTCTCTCTCACTCCATCCCTGCTGGCCATCCGCTAACAGCTTGGGACTGAAGGCTGATTGTTAGACTAGAGGAGATTGGACAGTTTTGAAATAAGGGGAAAACTATAAACAAAAAATACACACAAATACTTGAATGCCACCGGATAGTCCCTTCGCCTCACTGCAGGAAAACCACCTTGAAACCCGTGACTGTTTTCAGTCACCTCTGCTTCTTTTTTTTTACTCATGGAAATCTACGGGAACAGTATAAACTTTGAGGTTATTGAACCAAAGTATTTGAACAGATAAGAACAATGACCAGAATTTATTAAAACAAAACTTACTATACCTCCATAACTTTATTTTCTGCAAACCTCATCTGACGTGGCATATCAAAGTATTTAATGTTCCATTAAATCTGTTGTCTGGCTTAATATTTTTGTGGAGAAAGCTATGTTTTACTATTGTTTTATGATTGATAAATCATTTATTAATTGTAGCTGTAGAAGCCTTATTTTTTTTTACTAAGGTTTTGTAATGTTATTCTAAATATTTCTCATCACTGAGTTTGTAGAAAACTAAAGAAAACACAGGAGTGAAGGAAAGCTACATTGCATTTTACTTTATTTGATGGGTTTGAAAAAAGTGTAATAGAAAATATTCACATCTGTGGCATGCAGTACAAACATTTTTTAGCAACATTAATCATTTATTCTGTGACCATCAGACCAGGTTTAAATTTATTGTTGATTTCTCAGCTGAAGAATCGTAAAGTTCCGAATAAACTCCAAGGTTTTGTGAAGCGCTGTTATTTCTCCAAAGGCATCAAAGAGGTCATGTGCTACCTACTTTAGTTTAGTAACATGGAAGATGTTGTGGCAGAAAATGGCACTTAACCTAAACTACATCTCCTATATATTATTTTTCACCATTGAAAAAAATAGAATAAACAGATATAAAATGGGCACAAATTCAGATGAGTTCATACAAAGATAAGTAGGTCAAAAGTACTATCTTTTGTCACATTTTGAGCCACATACTGAAAGTAATGTGGTGGGAGGACAAAACCTATGTTTCCAGCAACAAGTATAACAAACATGGCGTTGCCGCGTCTGAGAACGTAAGTGAAGTTTTCGTTCCGAAGTCAAAGTCCTCATCCGTTGAATGGAACTGTTTTTGTTGTTGTTGTTTTTTTCGCCAGACGACAAAGAGGAAACAAACAATATTTGCAAAGTTTGAAAGGAGAGCATCAAGGCAAGTGATTGCAACACCATAAACTTGTTAACTCACTTGAAGAGAAGGTATCCCAAACAGTACAATTAGCCGTCTGGCAGCTAAAGCAGCAGTGGCTAGCGCTTCTTCTTAGTTCAGCAAGCGCTAGAAAAAATAATCATAAAACTTACCGCCTACGACACAGACGGTAAACTATCCGTGCAGTTGTCCAGCTGCCTTTTTTCCCCAAACACCGCCATTCCACGCATGTACGCAGAATGCACAAAGAGTTGTAAAGAATATTAACAATATGTTTGAATGGATGGAAGAATAATTAGAACTGC